>CM053791.1:137565747-137740747 GCA_028749045.1 Cupressus sempervirens | reverse complement strand
GCTTCCATCAAAGTCCTCTTCACCTAATCATGTATCTCCTTCATAGATTGGACAAAATCATTAGCATGTCCACTGATGGTGTCATGTGTTGGTAGGTCTCTTAACACCATTATGCCCCTCGGATGTGACCCATACATGATTTGAAAAGGACTTAGGCTAGTTGTTATATTCTTGCTATCATTATAGGCATACTCTACCTAAGGTATCACTTGCTCCCAACTCTTCCCATAATCTTTGGTAAGACACCTTAAGAGGTTGCCTAGGACCCTATTAATGAACTATGTCTACCCATCTATTTGGGGATGGTAGGTAGAGCCATGAGCCAAGTTTGTACCCATCCTCCTCCACAGGGTCTTCCAAAAATACCTCATAAATTTGACATCTCTATTAGCCATAATGCTCATTGGGAGGCGATGAATTATGGCCACCTCTTTAAATAATAGATTGGCTATATGGATAGCATCATATGTTGTTTTGCATGGGATGAAATGAATCATCTTGCTAAACCTATCCACTATGAAAAACACACTATCTAACCCTATCTTAGTCCTAGGTAATCCAACTATGAAATCCATGTTGATGCATTCCCAACACCTATTAGGAATGGGTAGTGGTTGAAAAATTCTTGTATTGGATGAAGTTCCCTTTGCCTTCTGACCTATACCACGTTGCTCTATATACATCCTCGCATCTCTTTACATCTTAGGCCAATAGTAGAACCTTTCTACTAGGTCTAGGATGTTGTTTAGATCAAAATTTCCACTAATGCTCCCATTATTTTTTTCTTGTATGAGATTATCCCTCATGGATCCCCTTAGAATGTACAATTG
Organism: Cupressus sempervirens; assembly: GCA_028749045.1. Taxonomy (NCBI): domain Eukaryota; kingdom Viridiplantae; phylum Streptophyta; class Pinopsida; order Cupressales; family Cupressaceae; genus Cupressus; species Cupressus sempervirens. The sequence goes on along the minus strand of CM053791.1, from coordinate 137,739,917 downwards.
CTAATCCTTAAAAGATAACCTATTATACAATGTATATTTTGAAAACTGACTATGAAAATGATTCTCAAAACAAGTACATAACTTTCATTCCTTGGAGAAATTAGTTCAACATACATATCCTTGAAGCCTTCAATCCCAACACTCTACAACTTGACCTCTTGAATAGTGAGTAGCTATTTGCTCAAAGCATCTATCACCTTGTTGTTTGTGCCCTTCTTGTGCTTAATAGTAAATGTGTAGGACTAGAATAATTCCATCCATTTGATGTGTCTCAAACTAAGCTTCTCCTGTGAGTTGATAAAACTCAATGCTTGGTTGTCAATAAAGACAAAAAACTCCTTAGGCAATAGGTAATACCTCCATTTCTTAAGGGCTTGAACAAGTGCATAGAGTTTTAAATTATATGTGGAACATCTTATCTTATCTTCATTGAGTATCTCACTAAAGAATGCCATAGGTCTACCCTCTTGGCTCAATACTACTCCTACTGCTAGTTACTAGCATAAAACTCTACCACAAATGGCTTCTCAAAGCTAAGAAAAACTAGTATTGGTTGAGTTTCCACCTCCTTCAATCTTTCAAAACTCTCATCTGTAGGATTGGTCCATGTGAATTTGGTCTTCATGCCTCCCTTGATGGTGTCATTCATCGGTACACATATTTCACTAAACTTCATTACAAAATTCCTATAGAATTATGCTAGGCCATGAAAACTTTTGACCTTAGTAGCTGACCTAGGAGTAGGCCAACTAAAGATTGCCTCCACCTTATTCTTGTCCATTTCTAGACTTCCTTAGGACATTACAAAACCCAAATACACTAGGTCCTCCTTTATGAACTCACTCTTCTCAAGGTTCACTATCAACTTATCCTCTTGAGGCTTCCTCAACACCATTTCTAAGTGTTTCATATGCTCCTCTTTTGTCTTGTTGAAGATAAGGATGCCATGTATATACACCACAAAAAACACTCCTATATAATCTTTCAAGACTACATTCATGACTATCATGAAGGTACTTTGTACATTGGTAAGGCCAATTGGAATTACCAACCAATCATAGAGACCCTTAGTAGTCTTAAATGTAGACTTCCATTCATCACCCTCCTTCATCCTAATCTAATTATAGCCACTCTTGAGACCAATTTTAGAAATGTATTTGGCTCCACCAAGACAGTCCATTAGATCCTCTATCCTAGGAATAGGAAATCTATATCTAATTGTAATTCTATTGATTTTCGTTGAATCAGTACACATTCTCCAGTTACCTCCCTTTTTAGGTGATAGGAGAACTAGTATTGCACATGAGCTGATGCTCTTCCTAATCATCCCCTGATCAAGCAATTCTAGTACTTTCTTTCCTATCTCCTTATTCTATTCTACTACTATCTTGTATGCAACCTTATTAGGCAAGGATACACTTGGTATAAAGTCAATTTGATGACTTATGTCTCTCTTTGGGGTAGTGTTGGTGGTGCTCCATCACATATAATATCTTTGAACTAATCTATCAAATTTTTTACCTATGTAGGTATAGGTGCTTGGGTTGATGACTTCTCCTCCTTTGGCTTCACCATGATGGTATACCCTACTCCTTCACCTTTCTTCAAATATTTGAGGAACTCTTTCCATGTCATCAATAATGTCTTAGCAATAGCCTCCTCTACCTTGTCTTCTTCCAACAATGACCATATCATATAGGTGACTCCATCCTTCCTGAAAGAGTATTTATTTCCCTTTCCATGATGCACTGCCTCCCTTTAATACTACCAAGACATTCCTAATAGAAGATGGAAAGCATCCATAGGGGGTACATCACATAGGATCTTATCTTAGTACTTTCCAATGGTGATGTCCAACCATTTTTTCATTCACTAAGATATTTTTTCCTTTATTCAACCAAGTCACCCTATAAGGAAACACATGTGGAATTTTTTCTAGACTAAGCTTCTGTACTACCTCTTCTAATATTACATTATCAATAGACCTTGAGTCTATGATCACCTTGCATACTTTACAAGGCATGTTGCATGTAGTTCTAACTAGTACTCTCCTTTTCTTAGCTTCTTCCTTTACGGGCTCTTTAACTAAGACTCTCTATAGCATTAGGTTCTATCCCTTCTCTAGTTCAAGGTCTACCTTAGCCACTTTTTGACTTTCTTTCTCTTGGACATAAGTTATTTTCTTCTCTCCATAAGATTTTGATGCCTTATATATACATCTATAGGTAGTATGCCCTAACTTACCACATTGGTAAGGGGTATATATAGGATCATGGTATGCCAAAAAGTAGTTATCTAAAAAATATAAAGTTCTAAAATACCTCAAAGCATTTCAAAACATATTCCACATTTTGTCCCATCCATCCTGATACCAAACCAAAAAATTAATAACTTTATAAGGCTTAGTATATCTTTGGATACCAACACTACATGTTCAATCCTAACAATGTCCCAAAAAATGTGTTTTTGGCCTATTCTTGTGTGTTTTTTACTTCAAACATGTATCTAGTGAGTTTTTTTCCAACCCAAATTTGAGGAAATGGAAGGGTTTCTTAAGAATGTTCTTAGCTTTCCATAAATAAAATGCGTGTCAAATTATGAGATCAGTAAGTAGTTATTACTTATTTTCTAATGGAGTTATGTATAAAGTGTTGATTGGCACATTGATTAAAAAACAACCATAACTTTCAAATGATACAACATTTTTGAAATCTAAAAGATGCATCACATCCTATGCTTCTTCTAATATAGAGCAAAAATATAAAAAAATATTTTTTATAGAGTTTTGAATTAGTTAAGGTGGTAAGACACGAGAGTTTTTATATTCCCAAAATACTATAGTAGAAAATTCATAATTAATTATTTATTTAGAATAAAAATACCCAAAAATATGTCACATTTGAGAACGAGTCTACTTTTTATATCTAGAATCTTATTTAAAAATATTATCATTTGATTTTAATTAAGGTGGTCAGACATATGTCCACTTCTTATTTTGTCCTAAACATTTTGTACTATTGCATTAAAATTAAAAATTTTGACCAATCAATTTTAATTTTTTTAGATAAGGCATAGTTGTTTAGAAACTAAATTTAATTTCTTAGAGATTATTTTCTCTCAACTTTTTGATAGAAACTTCATAACAAGTTGAAAATTGTAGATCAAGTTGACATAACCCTAATTTTTTGATTTTTCATTGCCACTTAAGGGTATGGTTTGGTTCACCATGATCCTACACATACCCTAACATTTCATGTTACTAAAGTGTGATCCCCTATTGTTGTTTCCATACCTTCCCTTGCCACCATTATTTGATCCTCTTCCTCTATTGTAACCTCACCTTTGACTGGCTTTACTTGATCCTCTTCCTCTATTATAACCTCCCCTTTGACTGGCTTTACTAGGTTTCTCAATGCATTTGGAATCTCCATAGGCCCTTTGATAATTGGTTCTTCCACTAGAATCGTCTCTTGAGTTACCTCTAAAATCTCTTCCTCTACCCCTACTTTTTGAGCTTGAGGCACCCTTCTTTCTCAACTTTTCTTCCACTTTCCTAGCCATTTGGAAGAAACTTTCAGATGTACTGAGGTTAAAAAAATTCAATTCACCTTGAATAGACCACATAAGACCATTTAGGTACCTTGACACCCTCAAAAATTTTTCCTCTTGCACTCTTGACCTTAAAGTTAGTTTTTGGAATTTTTACACTATAGGAGCCACATCAAGATCATCTTGTTTGAGATTATACCTTTTCTTGTGAATGTGGATCTTATAATCCTCTGGTAAATAGGTCTCTTTTATTTCAGCTATTGTAGCCTTCTAGTTGGTTATTGGTTTCTTCCCTTCACTCTCTCTTTCCTCTAGCACAAACTTCCACAAAGTTAATGCATGCCCTTTCAATCTTGACTTTTCCACTCTTATCTTTTGAGCCTTTGTTGTCCCTTCACATTGAAAATAGTTTTCAATCCTTTCAGTCCACTCTAGGACCACTTCTAAATCCATCTTCCCATGGAACAATGAAACATTCTCAAGACTATTTCCTCCAAATGCTTTGAGGGCTTTGAGGAATGGTTCTTATTTACCTAGTGGAGGTTCAAGTTCAGGATCTCATCTTCCAAGTCTACCTTCTTCTTTCCCTTACTAGTTTTGGTATCTTCATCTTCTTTTGCTTGAGCTACCTCTTTCATTTCTTTCAATTTTTCCTGCATCTCTTCTATAGCCTCATTAAGAAACCTTTTTTTCTCCTCCATGATCTTTTTCTTCTCATCTACTTCCTTAGCCAATTCTACATTGGTTACCATCTTTGTTGACACATTTAATTTACTAGGAAATAACATACCACCACAAGCCTTAATCGTATGGCTCTGATACCAGTTTTATGGGGAGTTTCTTCAATTGGAGACAATTTTCTCTACCAAGACTATCTCGTAGTCTTCTTAAGGTCTCTTCTCCAACCCTAATATAAGGAATTCACTCCTAATCCCCTTCTACTAAGAAACTCACCAATCAACTTTGTTTCCACTCTCCCTCTCCAAGAATCCAAGCTATCTGCTTCTTGGCCTATCTAGCCAAAATTCCACAAATTTATCTAAGAAAAGAAAAATCAATTTTGTACCTCCTTCATGAGGTTTTTCGTACATTCCAAGCTACTCTACACCTTCTTGACAAGTTTATCACACCTAAACCCAGTCCTTGCTCTATTTGGCCTAGTAGCCCAAAGAGCCCCTTTTAGCCCTCCTAACAACAAGGAATTTGCAATAACTTGAACAATTCTTAACAAGACCTATAGATATCTACTAGAAATTGTCTCATGTTGAGTAGAGTTGGAGATTTACTCAGTCTCCAGTCCCTAAAATGTTTGTATAGTATAAGTATACAAAACCTCAATTTTGAGGGTTTGAAGGGCAATGGCAACAACTATGCTCCTAACATAAGAAAATATTCACTCCAAATTCCCTCCTTTGGTTCTTGGCAGCCACACTCACCATACTATCATTTCCCAACCAATATTGGTATGTGTCAATCCTCTATTCCATCTATTGGTCATGTTTTCACTTCATGCTTTTCTGAATATGTTTCATAATGAATGTTCTTGGTTCTTTATGTGCAAATTAGGGTTTTGTCTCTTTTAAGTTTGTTAACCCTAAGAAAACCCTAATTAGCATTCTAAAAAATTGTGCCCTAAGCAAGCCTTTTAGATTGTTTTCCTCTTACTTTTTAATTAGGTAGGAACACCATTATAAAATACCCTTTTCTAGGAACCTTTTAAAAGAATATTCATTTGTCCCACAAAGTTCCCAAAATAACCTTTATCATCAATTCTTTTCAAAATCTATAGTGGTCACCATGTCATTATAAGAACTTGCCTACATTTTACTACTAGTGGCATGGCAACCAAGCAATTATTAAGTGCGAGACCCAATTAGTGAACAAGCATGGTTTCAAAGTGGATTACCCATACCATTAGATCTTTTTAAGATTGATGGTGGTCATGTTGTCACTATGAGAAATTGCAAGAATTTTACCCTTAGAAACATAGAAAATGCCATAAAAGATAAATATGGTGGAATAAAACCTAAAGAAATGCGCTATGATTTTAATTTCCATTAATAAGCCTCATCTACACATTGGAATGTCAGAAGTGTCAGATGCAATTAAAGGTGTACCCTAACAAGAAAGTGGTCTAGATCCTCACTATTAGATTTCATTGAAATCAACGATACCAGTTGCTATGTCATTGCTAGAAGTTAGAGGAACTTTAACGATCACAAAATGGTGGCCTCCCATGAAAAGATATTATGATAGGACCTGATTTCAAAAGTAGCACTGTGAAGATGACCCATCATAAATGGCCATGCCACCATGTCATGATGGTCTAATGTCATATGCTACTATGGATCAAAACATAACAAAATGTACTTATTGATTTGTGTTGTTAGATCTCTCTAACATTGACATTGGTCACTATGTCATTATAAGAAATTGCTCAATTTTTATTGCTTGCAACATGGAAACCAAAGAAAAGATAGGAGGACCCAAAAATTTTCCAATAAAATAATCATGAAATGTTAATTTTTTGATCAAGGAAGCATCAATTAAGGTTGCTATGTTGCTATAATAACTCACTTAATGTTTATTCTTAGTGACATAGCAAGAGCATAACACGTGCCCAACGTGGAAGATTGAAACTAAGGCACTAATGATTTTAATCGTCAATTATATGATTTTTCAATATTGATAGCTTATTTTTAAATTAGAAGGTGGTGCCACCCTATTTTCCTTAAGATCCATTTATGAAGAATAAGGATTCCCTGTGAAAATTAAATCTAGATATATATTGTAGGATTTTACAAGTTCTTCTCTATGAAAAGAAATTTCAAATTTTTAGAGAGCCAAGAGCTTGATGAAAAGTTGTTCATGCCTAGTTGAATTACAAAAGAGTTTTCTATATCCATTGTTTGTTGTATAAATTTGAAGAGGAATAATAGAGAGCCAAGTAAGTATCTCAATCCATCATATAGTTCAAAGAATTCTGGTATTTTGTACTTCTATAGAACATGCCTCCGAAGAAGGGTTTCTTTGGAAAAGTAGAGTATGCTAGTAGGAACATACATGATGATTTTTTAGAACAACTAATTGAATCCACAAATGAGTTAGCCCAAATTAAAAATATAATCCTTGCGAACCCTAGGCCTAAAATTGTAGATGGTTTATATGATAAAGGGAATTGGGTTAGGGATGCTATTATTCCAAAATACGACTCCAAATTTTTAGGAAATGGTTCGTAGAGAGGAAGTTGTTTACTCTCCATGGGAATGTTTAAATTTTTTATTTGGGTAAATTAGTAGTCCCTGGGGTCTTCATGGACTCAAACCTACTTATAGCCATAGCAAAAAATTATGACCCCATAGCCAAGATAGTAAGGAGAGTAGATGGGAACCTCTAAGAATGATAAATGCTGAGGAAATCTACGAGGTTTTTTGGTTTGGAGCCATCTACAGACTATCATGAGGTCATTGACTTGCCAAGATTTGAGAATATTCATTAAGGATCAGGTCAGGTAGGGTGATTTGAGAGAACACTTCACTACAATTAGGAATTCGACTTTTGTTGCAACATCAATTAAGGAGCCTTTTAAGAAGAAATTTTTGACTAGAAGAGCTATAGATATATACATGACCTTCTATAGGGTTTTTGGTGAGGATGAACAAAATGTTATACCAATAAAACTCATGTATATGATGACATAAATCTCTTCTTTTGGTGTGGACATAATCTTTGATTTTGCATCTTATATAGCTCAGGAGATTCATATAGGATTAAAAGGGATTGCAAAGAGCAAGGTGCAAAATTTTTTTGGTTATTATTCATTATTGATGGACATATTCTTATTTTAAGGGGTTACCTATTTTGAAAAGGAGATGGTTTTTAATAGTGAATATGAAGGAGAAGCTCTTCTAGTCTAGTTATGAAGTGTAGATATGATCTGGGATGAAGAGGAGGCCATATTTATTAGATTTTATAGCTATTTTCTATCCAAGTTGAGAAGTCTCATATTAAGGGACAATAATAGAATCCCTAAGGTACTGTTGGATTTCATTAGGCCCATAAAACATCCTTCTAGTTTGAAAGTATCCAACAACTAGGCTGATATTATACCTTAACCTATTTCAATAGATTTTAGGGTTTATGGTTTCCAAGGGATTCCCCATGTAATGCCCTACTAAGTACCTCTAAAGGTAGGGATAGTTGAAATAGTGTGGAAAAAAGGGTGATTGAAGGAAGCACAATTGGATGGTAGATCTAGGGGCTCAATTTTCCCCACTTGTACTATGGCTCCCTAGTTTATAATCACTAAGGGTAGTTGGGTCTTCCTGTACAAATTCTTAGACTAGTATAAAATAGTTGTCTCCCATGCCTATTTTAATGATAGTGAGGGGTTTTTTGATGTGTTCAAAAGAAGGGTTAAAAATGGTCCAAAAGAGCATCAACCTTACTTCCTTGAAGACGTAATAAGCAATGAGTTCTCTTTGTAAGAGAAAGAGATAAAAAAGAAGTCAAGATTTTACTCTATGGGTTTTGGAATTTATTAATTTTTTTGAAAATAAGTATAAGCAACTAGATGATGCAAAAAGAGAGGCAAACAAATTGAATAAATTGATGACTACTTTTCCTAAGATTATGGAAGTCATGAATGAGAAGAAATTATTATTTATTAATTCTTTTCTTGATAAAGCCTGAGAGGTCATGAAAAGGCTATCTTTCACCCAAGCAGTAGGATAAGGACAATTAGTTCCTCAAAAAAGATTGGTTTATAATATAATATAGAGTAAGAGGCTCATGGGTGATAAATGAAAATAAATAATAGGGTCAACTAGTGTTGTTCTAGAGGAGAAACCTAATGAGCCCATGCCCAAGAGGTAGAGGATGGAAAAGGAACAAGTGCCCCAAATAGAGGAGTATTCACCCACTCAATCCCCATTACACATAGGAGATGAACAACTCACTAAGGAGCAGGTTGAATAGCTAGGATCCCAAGGGTGAATTTTCATTACCACATTAGAATTGGAAGAAGAAAATACTAAGGAACCTCCAATGCCAAGCCTTGAGCTGACTATTGCAGACTACAAATGAAGGGAGTTGGACCCTATTGTAGAATAGGCCAACCATGAGTTCATCTCTGATGACAATTTTTCTAAGTAAAGAACATTCTATCAATTTTCTTAGAGAACAAATATTTGATTGTTAGAATAAAAGTGTAGTAATTTGAAAATAGAGAATCCTGAGATGGAGGAGGTAGATATACCAAACTGAATAAAGAAAGAAATGATGCCAGAGTTTCAAATCTTTACCCTTGAAGAAGGGAGGCAAATGATAAAATCATCTATCGTTTTGTTTCTGCCCAATTAGGATATTACATATGCAATGATTTTTAATTCTTTTACAAAGAAATTAAGTATAGATGATAAAGGGAAGAAATAAATGAAAGGTTTCAAGTTCAGTGAAGACCATGTTGTACTAGTAATATTGTCAATGAGAAAAGGATCTAGAACTAGCTCTTCCTTCCCTGATGACACTAGTTTGATAGGAAACCAAATTGTGAAAAGAGTTGAGGAAACTACTAGTGAAGAGGCTATAGAGTTAGTTGTTGGATCAGCCAAGTTCACCTTAGCCACAACTCAGAGAGATAGAAGAGAAAGGTTAGAGTCATACAATAAATATGAGAAATTTTTGGCTACCTATAAAAAAAAAATTCAAAATAGGATTGAATTAGAAAATAAATTGATGGGACACCAAAGGTAGTCTAGTAGCCCTAGAATCACTTATCCTGATCCACCAATAGAGCCTTTTAAATCTAGTCCTCTTATTGACAGTCTAGAGATAGCATAGAGACCTCAATATTACACTATAGAGGATTTTGAAGAAGAAAAGAGTAAACTCTAGGTGTTGCATGTAGAATTGGAGATCTAATATGAGGATAGGTTAAGGAAAGTCATTATGTATTTAGTTGATAAAATTGTTTGGCCAAATTTCTATGAGTAGCTAAAAAAGGTAATAAATATTTGGGACGGAATAAAAGAAATGATGATGCTCTAAAGCCAATTGTCAAAAAATGGAGTAGAAGGAATAAGAATGTTACCCTTCTATGTTTTTGTATCATTAGTTTATCCTATAGGCATATAGAAAAGACTTATGACCTACCCAATGATTTATCAGAGTTTTATGATAAGAGAGTTTTATTACAAAAGAGGATCATAAGTTATCTTGACAAGTACAAGAGTATTAATTTTGAACTCTTCCCACATGCCACAAATAAAAATGATAGGTTAAAAAATAAGGAGGAATAGGCCCAGGAATTGGATGACCTATTATGCCTTCAAATTAATAAGATCATACATGAAAAGGGAAATGCATGGTGGGAAGCTACAACTGAAGAGATTCTAAAAGTTCAATTATTCTTTAATTCTTTGAGGAAGGATTTTCTTTAGAATGAAAAAATTGGAGAGTATGTGATGAAGAAGCATCATGATATTGTACACTTTAATTGGCTAGATGATACACTTTTTGACAAGTGGATAGAAAATTTCATTTATGCAAAGAAATTAGAATGTGATGAAACTAATGATGATGAAATGGAACAAAATGAAGTACAAATAATTGACACATTAGAAAAAGTAGAAGAGGACAAGGGTAAGAAATCAATTGTAGCTATTGGAATAGAGCCCCAAGATGATGAATTGACAATAGGAAAATTGATGGTGACTATTAATGTGTCAGTGCAATACAACATGGATGGAATACCTTAAGTCTAGCTCAGCCTGCAAGTACCAAAAGGAGGTCCATCACATGCAAAACCAAGTATCACACACTCTGAGGAAGAACACCAATAATAAAGCCAATCATAAAATCCTTAGAAACAAAAAGTTTTCCCCACCAAAGAATATTCATTCATGAAAACATTCTGTAGCACCAATTTTTTTTTTGTGACATTAACAATGTAATTTTTTTTGTATTAAGGTCAACTGTCAATATCTTCTATGCCTAAATCTTGTTTCATCTCACACTATATAAGTTAGATTCTAGGGCTAGAAATGGGGTTTGAGTCATTGTACAATTTAAGTTTCAATAAGCTTTGTTTGGTACATTTTTTCTTCAATAAACTCTTTGATGTAAATTCTAAGAATACATTAATCATCCATGATCATGGTGTCTTATTTTGAGGTGTTCTAAGTACTATCCAATGTTATATAATATTCAAAGAAGAATAATGCAAATAGGAACTGTCTGCATTGTCTTTTCTCTCTAAATCTTGTCTCCATTTTTAGTGACTAGTTATTTTGAGATTGTATGAGTAAACCTTGTTCAGTTTAATGCAACTAGGATAAGTTGTATGTCAATTTGTTATTGTTTCTGATTCAATGAATGGATAAAATGTTTCAATGAATATGACATGATATCTAGGCATTAGGAAGGATTTATGTAAGAATGAGTTGTAGAGAGAATTGCTAATTATATTGATTGTAATGCAATCAATTAGTTCAATAAAATTGGATAAATTTTGAATCTCAATGGATAAGGCACTGATCAACTATTTTAGTGAGCATATGGAGAGATCATAGATAGATGTCAAGAAAAAATCTAAAAATAAATATCAAATTTATTTTAAATGTTTGAAGAATGTCAAAGGTGGTCAACACTTATTTAGATTTAACTTTTGAGTCTTAGTTAGCTGCTTTTGCCTGGAATTATCTGTGGATATAAGAAGAATTGTGACCAATCTACTATAAGGGATGAAATATTGTTGTAAATTGTCATAAAATAAGTGAAAATATGAATGTAGCATCAGGTTGTGAATCTTTTATCCCTTAGGTGCACCCACCTTGGTTTTGGCAGCGCCAAAAGAGTAAAAAATCTTTCATGATTTTGTTGAAGTTGGATCCAAATCTGAAGAGCATATAGTTGTTTATAGGAAATAGCTAATCCCTAAATTACTGTAATCTTCATAATCTTGGTATTAAGTACTTTGTTTCTTAGTAATGTAAAAACTCAAACAAAATGATGACTTTGTTGGGGAGTTGTACAACTTATTCTTATTTGTGAACTTTACTACAGTTTCTTTGGGTGTGTCAGTGTATATTTTTGTCAAATTGCTTGGAAATTATTTGTGGTTATATTGGACTTTTGTAGTGAAAAATCTTGAGAATTGAAAAAGAAAAGAGAAATCCGTAAATACTATAGGTGTATACTAATGTATACAGTCCATATAGAGTGTCTTATCTATTGAGCAAGAGTTGCAGTCTTATGTTATTTGTGATTGGTTCTTGTGTGTGTCAATCTATTCCATATTATCCCGTGTATTTTCTCTGAGTCAAAGTTATTTCATGTTATATTTTCCCTATGATATGGTGGCAACCTAGTCAAGGTTTTGAAAACTACTACTTATTAAAAAGATTCCATAAAAGGTAGACAAAATGAAAAGTACACAAACTTATACAAGAGCTAATCCTGATATACCATTGTATATTTATATTCCCTAGGATGGTAGGAAAAATAAAATAAGAAGAATGTAGATATAAATCCTACTTGGAAACCAAGGGGTAGTACATCAGTAAACTCTCAATAAAAACCAATGGTAGGGAGAGAATTGACTTCATTAAGCTTTGAATCAGAGACCACAAGGATCTTAGGAGGGATGTCTAGTACTCCATTACAAGAAGATCAAGCCTACCATGACAAGAATGTTTCCTCAATGGGAGATGCATTACATAGACTAGATGTGATAGGTGAAATGAATATAGGCTAGGATATGGGAATATCATGAAAAATCCTTTTAATCCTAGAGAAGTTTCATATGGGGATGCAAACTTTATAGATCTAAATGATCCAGTTGATTTAGAAGCAACTTCTATAGATCCAAAAGAGGTATACCTAGAAATAGGACTTTGAAAAAAATGGGTTTTAGAAGAAGAAGCCAAACATGCTCACTTGGAAAAGGAAAGAGAACAAGCCACAATGAATGCTCTCATGAGAGATAATTTTCTTAGAAGAATGGCTACCATAAAAGATCAAAAAAATAAATTGGAGGAAAGGACTTTAGTCCTTCATGCTAATGTTTTTAGGGATATAGATACTTTGAGATCCAAGGTTCTAGAATAGGAAAATCTCATAAACCAAATGCAAGAACCCATCATATCTCAAGTTCAACCCTACAAGCCTGATTAGATAGACCATGTAGAACCTATTGTGAAAACCATAGATAAAGGAAAAGATAATGCTATAGGAATCCAAATAAATGAACATAAAGTTATACCAAGTAAATCTATGAATCCTTCCATATCTAAATTGGATTTGGATTTGGAAAAGGCCAAAAAAAAAGGAGGATCTTGAAAAAGAACTTTAGAATATTGAGAATGAAGCTCAGGCAGCGAAAACTAGGAGAAAGATTCAACTTATCAAGACTAACTTTGCCTTAGCCTCATGGCCTAATTTATCCATCCAAGTTGCACCCATTGTACCTACTTGTGGGATAGTAGTCTTTAACCAAAACATATCTCAATATAACCCTGCTTGATCATCTACCACTAGTACCCATATTCCTACTATTCAAATACAATAGTCTTAAATTGTTGCCCATAACCAGGCCAATATAGAAAGCATATCTAGTGTTGTTGGATTTTAGAAGAAGCCCATATATATGGAAAAATATAGATAAATGTCATTCTTAGGCATCCCAAGTTTCCCACATCCAATATCATTTGACTTAAGAGATAAAGTTGTCAATTTTTCTAGAAATAATGTTGTTACTGGTGAAGAATACTTGAGAATATTTATAGATATGTTAAATAATTTTGAAGTTGAACATGAGGATGTGCTAATGAAATTTTTTGTACACTCATTAACTAAGGATGCAAGGGACTGGTATAGGAGATTTCTAGATGATAGTATTAGTTCATGGAGTGATTTAGAAAAAATGGTCAAAGAGCAATATGGAGATAATACTAATGTTGACTTTATGTTGAATGACTTCAACAATACTAAAAAGGACCCTAATGAATCTACATTTGATTTCAATGTAAGGTTCTAGAAGGGGATGTACTTGAACTATTTTAGGTTATGAGATTGAATGAGAATGTGTGCCTTACAACAGATTTCAATTCTTTAGATAGTAAAATGGTTTATCGATTGAGAGATAAAGATCCCAAAACTTTGAGGGATGCTTACAAGGTGGCAGTGAAGGTTCAAAACAATAGAAAAGAATTTGAGGTATGTGCAGGATCATGGTGTGCCAAAAAGTGGCGATGTAAAAAAAAAAGAGTTTGAAGACGCCTAAAAGCGCTTCAAAATCCGCTTTGACTTTTTTTTACCTATCCAGGAACCAAACCTGGAACGTTAAGCCGAGCCTTATTAGATATCCGATATCATATCGGATATCCAATTTTAAATCCAATATCCGACTAATAATTAAAATCATATAATAGTATGATATATTATTTAATATTATTATTATTGATATAAAATAATAATAATAATATTAAATAATATATCATACTATTAGATTATAATAATATTATTATTATAATAATAATTATACTATAATATAATAATATTATTATAATTATTATTATACTATAATATAATAATATTATTATTATAATAATTATTATACTATAATATAATAATATTATTATTATTATATTATAATCGTATAATATTATACTATAATAATAATATTATAATAATATAATATAATATTTCATATATTATAATATATAGTAATGTAATATAATATATATATATAATATAATATAATAATAAAAAATAATATCTTATAATATAATATATAATAAAAAAGTATAATTATTTATTTATAATAAAAAAGTTTATTTATATTATAATTATTATCCTAAAATAGTATAAATAGTATATCCTAAAATATTACGTTATATATACTAAAATATTACGTTATTATATAGATATATTAATAACATATATATTAATATAATAATATTTATAATATATATTATATTTAATAAAAATATTACGTTGTTATATATATATTATATTATTATACATATTAATATAATAATATATAATACAAAGAGGGTCGTCATTTAATGGGTCAAAGGGGGTCATAGGTCACCCTATGACCCGCTTTGACCCATATGAACGACTCGACTATATCCCTACGGGTCCTAGGACCCCTAGGGACATACGTCGTCGTTTAATGGATCAAAGGGGGTCATAGGTCACCCTATGACCCCCTTTGACTCATATGAACGATTCAAATATGTCCCTAGGGGTCCTAGGACCCCTAGGGACATATGTCGTCATTTAATGGGTCAAAGAGACCTATGACCCCCTTTGACCCATATTACCCATTCGAATATGTCCCTTGGGGTCCAAGGACCCCTAAGGACATATGTCGTCGTTTAATGGGTCAAAGAGGGTCATAGGTCACCCTATGACCCCCTTTGACCCATAATACCCATTCGAATATGTCCCTAGGGGTCCTAGGACCCCTAGAGACATATGTCATCGTTTAATGGGTCAAAGGGGGTCATAGGTCACCCTATGACCCCCTTTGACCCATATTACCCATTCGAATATGTCCCTAGGGGTCCTAGGACCCCTAGCAACATATCTCGTCGTTTAATGGGTCAGAGAGGGTCATAGGTCAACCTATGAACCACTCTAACCCATATTACCCATTCGAATATGTCCCTAGGGGTCCTAGGACCCCTAGAGACATATATCATCGTTTAATGGGTCAAAGAGGGTCATAGGTCACCCTATGACCTGCTTTGACCCATATTACCCATTCGAATATGTCCCTAGGGGTCCTAGGACCCCTAGAGACATATATTGTCGTTTAATGAGTCAAGAGGGTCATAGGTCACCCTATGACCCCCTTTGACCCATATGTACGATTCGAATATGTCCCTAGGGGTCCTAGGACCCCTAGAGACATATGTCATCATTTAAAGCATCAAAGAGGGTCATAGGTTACTCTATGACCCCATTTGACCCATATTACCCATTCGAATATGTCCCTAGGTGTCCTAAGACCCCTAGGAACATATGTCATCATTTAATGCATCAAATGGGGTCATAGGTCACCCTATGACCCCCTTTGACTCATATGAACTATTAAAATATGTCCCTAGGGGTCCTAGGACCCCTAGGGACATATGTTGTCGTTTAATGGGTCAAAGGGGGTCATAGGTCACCCTATGACCCCCTTTGACCCATATGAACGATTGGAATATGTGCCTAGGGTCCTAGGACCCCTAGGGACATATGTCATTTTTTAATGGGTCAAAGACCCCATTTGACCCATATTACCCATTTGAATATGTCCCTTGGGGTCCGAGGACCCCTAGGAACATATGTCACCATTTAATGGGTCAAAGAGGGTCATAGGTCACCCTATGACCCCCTTTGACCCATAATACCTATTCGAATATGTCCCTAGGGGTCCTAGGACCCCTAGAGACATATGTCATCGTTTGATGGGTCAAAGGGGGTCATAGGTCACCCTATGACCCCCTTTGACCCATATTACCCATTCAAATATGTCCCTAGGCGTCCTATGACTCCTAGCGACATATCTCATCGTTTAATGGGTCAGAGAGGGTTATAGGTCACCCTATTACCCCATTTGACCCATATTACAAATTCGAATATGTCCGTAGGGGTCCTAGGACCCCTAGAGACATATATCATCTTTTAATGGGTCAAAGAGGGTCATAGGTCACCATATGACCCCCTTTGACCCATATGTATGATTCGAATATGTCCCTAGGGGTCCTAGGACCCCTAGAGACATATGTCATCATTTAAAGGGTCAAAGAGGGTCATAGGTTAACCTATGACCCCATTTGACCCATATTATCCATTCGAATATGTCCTTAGGGGTCCTAGGACCCCTAGGGACATATGTCATTGTTTAATGGGTCAAATGACCTATGACTCCCTTTGACCCATATTACCCATTCGCATATGTCCCAAGGGGTCCGAGGACCCCTAGAGACATAGATCATCGTTTAATGGGTCAAGAGGGTCATAGGTCACCCTATGACTCCCTTTGACCTATATGAACGATTCGAATATGTTCCTAGGGGTCCTAGGACCCCTAGAGACATATGTCATCATTTAATGGGTCAAAGAGGGTCATAGGTCACCCTATGACCCCCTTTGACCCATATTACCCATTCGAATATGTCCCTTGGGGTCCAAGGACCCCTAGGGACATATGTTGTCGTTTAATGGGTCAAAGAGGGTCATAGGTCACCCTATGACCCCCTTTGACCCATAATACCCATTCGAATAGGTCCCTAGGGGTCCTAGGACCCCTAGAGACTTATGTCATCGTTTAATGGGTCAAAGGGGGTCATAGGTCACCCTATGACCCCCTTTGACCCATATTACCCATTCGAATATGTCCCTAGGGGTCCTAGGACCCCTAGCGACATATCTCGTCGTTTACTGGGTCAGCGATGGTCATAGGTCACCCTATGACCCCCTTTGACCCATATTACCCATTCGAATATGTCTCTAGGGGTCCGAGGACCCCTAGAGACATATATCATCGTTTAATGCGTCAAAAGTTTCATAGGTCACCCTATGACCCACTTTGACCCATATGAATGGTTCGAATATGTTCCTAGGGGTCCTAGGACCCCTAGAGACATATGTCATCACTTAATGGGTCAAAGAGGGTCATAGGTTACCCTATGACCGCATTTAACCCATATTACCCATTCGAATATGTCCCTAGGGGTCCTAGGACCCTTAGGGACATATGTCATCGTTTAATGGGTCAAAGAGGGTCATAGGTCACCCTATGACCCCCTTTGACCCATATTACCCATTCGAATATGTCCCAAGGGGTCCGAGGACCCCTAGAGACATATATCATCGTTTAATGGGTCAAGAGGGTCATAGGTCACACTATGACCCCCTTTGACCTATATGAACGATTCGAATATGACCCTAGGGGTCCTAGAGACATATGTCATCATTTAATGGGTCAAAGAGGGTCATAGGTCACCCTATGACCCCCTTTGACCCATATTACCCATTCGAATATGTCCCTTCGGGTCCAAGGACCCCTAGGGACATATGTCACCATTTAATGCATCAAAGAGGGTCATAGGTCACCCTATGACCTACTTTGACCCATAATACCCATTCGAATATGTCCCTAGGGGTCCTAGGACCCCTAGAGACATATGTCATCATTTAATGGGTCAAAGGGGGTCATAGGTCACCCTATGACCCCCTTTGACCCATATTATCCATTCGAATATGTCCTTAGGGGTCCTAGGACCCCTAGCAACATATCTCGTCGTTTAATGGGTCAAAGAGGGTCATTGGTCACCCTATGACCCCTTTTGACCCATATTACCCATTCGAATATGTCCCTAGGGGTCCTAAGACCCCTAGAGACATATATCATCGTTTAATGGGTCAAAGAGGGTCATAGGTCACCCTATGACCCGCTTTGACCCATATTACCCATTCGAATATGTCCCTAGGGGTCCTAGGACCCCTAGAGACATATATTGTTGTTTAATGGGTCACCCCCTTTGACCCATATGTACGATTCGAATATGTTCCTAGGGGTCCTAGGACCCCTAGAGACATATGTCATCATTTAAAGCGTCAAAGAGGGTCATAGGTTACTCTATGACCCCATTTCACCTATATTACTCATTCGAATATGTTCCTAGGTGTCCTAGGACCCCTAGCAACATATGTCATCGTTTAATGCATCAAAGGGGGTCGTAGGTGACCCTATGACCCCCTTTGACTCATATGAACTATTCAAATATGTCCCTAGGGGTCCTAGGACCCATAGGGACATATGTTGTCATTTAATGGGTCAAAGGGGGTCATAGGTCACCCTATGACCCCCTTTGACCCATATGAACGATTGGATTATGTGCCTAGGGTCCTAGGACCCCTAGGGACATATGTCGTTGTTTAATGGGTCAAAGAGGGTCATAGGTCACCCTATGACCCCATTTGACCCATATTACCCATTCGAATATGTCCCTTGGGGTCTGAAGACCCCTAGGGACATATGTCGTCGTTTAATGGGTCAAAGAGGGTCATAGGTCACCCTATGACTCCCTTTGACCCATAATACCCATTCGAATATGTCCCTAGGGGTCCTAAGACCCCTAGAGACATATGTCATCGTTTAATGGGTCAAAGGGGGTCATAGGTCACCCTATGACCCCCTTTGACCCATATTACCCATTCCAATATGTCCCTAGGGGTCCTAGGACCCCTAGCGACATATCTCGTCGTTTAATGGGTCAGAGAGGGTCATAGGTCACCCTATTACCCCCTTTGACCCATATTACAAATTCGAATATGTCCGTAGGGGTCCTAAGACCCTTAGAGACATATATCATCGTTTAATGGGTCAAAGAGGGTCATAGGTCACCATATAACCCCCTTTGACCCATATGTATGATTTGAATATGTCCCTAAGTGTCCTAGGACCCCTAGAGATATATGTCGTCATTTAAAGGGTCAAAGAGGGTCATAGGTTACCCTATGACCCCATTTGACCCATATTATGCATTCGAATATGTCCTTAGGGGTCCTAGGACCCCTAGCGACATATCTCATCGTTTAATGGGTCAGTGATGGTCATAGGTCACCCTATGACC
This sequence comes from Cupressus sempervirens, assembly GCA_028749045.1. Lineage (NCBI taxonomy): Eukaryota > Viridiplantae > Streptophyta > Pinopsida > Cupressales > Cupressaceae > Cupressus > Cupressus sempervirens. The sequence goes on along the minus strand of CM053791.1, from coordinate 137,720,733 downwards.
CCCTTTGACCCATATTACCCATTCGAATATGTCTCTAGGGGTCCTAGGACCCCTAGAGACATATATCATCGTTTAATGCGTCAAAAGGGTCATAGGTCACCCTATGAGCCACTTTGACCCATATGAACGGTTCGAATATGTCCCTAGGGGTCCTAGGACCCCTAGAGACATATGTCATCGTTTAATGGGTCAAAGAGGGTCATAGGTTACCCTATGACCGCATTTGACCCATATTAGCCATTCGAATATGTCCCTAGGTGTTCTAGGACCCTTAGGGACATATGTCATCGTTTAATGGGTCAAAGAGGTTCATAGGTCACCCTATGACCCCCTTTGACCGATATTACCCATTCGAATATGTCTCAAGGGGTCCGAGGACCCCTAGAGACATATATCATCGTTTAATGGGTCAAGAGGGTTATAGGTCACACTATGAACCCCTTTGACCTATATGAACGATTCGAATATGTCCCTAGCGGTCCTAGGACCCCTAGAGACATATGTCATCATTTTATGGGTCAAAGAGGGTCATAGGTCACCCTATGACCCCTTTTGACCCATATTACCCATTCGAATATATCCCTTCGGGTCCAAGGACCCCTAGGGACATATGTCACCGTTTAATGCGTCAAAGAGGGTCATAGGTCACCCTATGACCCCCTTTGACCCATAATACCCATTCGAATATGTCCCTAGGGGTCCTAGGACCCCTAGAGACATATGTCATCATTTAATGGGTCAAAGGGGGTCATAGGTCACCCTATGACCCCCTTTGACCCATATTACCCATTTGAATATGTCCTTAGGGGTCCTAGGACCCCTAGTGACATATCTCATCGTTTAATGGGCCAGAGAGGGTCATAGGGTGACCTATGACGCCCTTTGACCCATATTACCCATTCGAATATGTCGCTAAGGGTCCTAAGACCCCTAGAGACATATATCGTCGTTTAATGGGTCAAAGAGGGTCATAGGTCACCCTATGACCTGCTTTGACCCATATTACTCATTCAAATATGTCCCTAGGGGTCTTAGGACCCCTAGAGACATATATTGTTGTTTAATGGGTCAAGAGGGTCATAGGGTGACCTATGAACCCCTTTGACCCATATGTACGATTCGAATATGTCTTTAGGGGTCCTAGGACCCTTAGAGACATATGTCGTTATTTAAAGCGTCAAAGAGGGTCATAGGTTACTCTATGACCCCATTTCACCTATATTACTCATTTGAATATGTCCCTAGGTGTCCTAGGACCCCTAGGAACATATGTCATCGTTTAATGCATCAAAGGGGGTCGTAGGTCACCCTATGACCCTCTTTGACTCATATGAACTATTCAAATATGTCCCTAGGGGTCCTATGACCCTTAGGGACATATGTTGTCGTTTAATGGGTCAAAGGGGGTCATAGGTCACCCTATGACCCCCTTTGACCCATATGAACGATTGGATTATGTGCCTAGGGTCCTAGGACCCCTAGGGACATATGTCATTCTTTAATGGGTCAAAGAGGGTCATAGGTCACCCTATGACCCCATTTGACCCATATTACCCATTCGAATATGTCCATTAGGGTCCGAAGACCGCTAGGGACATATGTCGTCGTTTAATGGGTCAAAGAGGGTCATAGGTCACCCTATGACCCCCTTTGACCCATAATACCCATTCGAATATGTCCCTAAGGGTCCTAGGACCCCTAGAGACATATGTCGTCGTTTAATGGGTCAAAGGGGGTCATAGGTCACCCTATGACCCCCTTTGACCCATATTACCCATTCGAATATGTCCCTAGGGGTCCTAGGACCCCTAGCGACATATCTCATCGTTTAATGGGTTAGAGAGGGTCATAGGTCACCCTATTACCCCCTTTGACCCATATTACAAATTTGAATATGTCCGTAGGGGTCCTAGGACCCTTAGAGACATATATCATCGTTTAATGGGTCAAAGAGGGTCATAGGTCACCATATAACCCCCTTTGACCCATATGTATGATTCGAATATGTCCTTAGGGGTCCTAGGACCCCTAGAGACATATGTCGTCATTTAAAGGGTCAAAGAGGGTCATAGGTTACCCTATGACCCTATTTGACCCATATTATCCATTCGAATATGTCCCTATGTGTCTTAGGACCCCTAGAGACATATATCGTCATTTAATGCATCAAGAGGGTCATAGGTCACCCTATGACCCCCTTTGACCCATATGAACGGTTCAAATATGTCTCTAGGGGTCCTAGGACCCCTAGAGACATATGTCATCGTTTAATGGGTCAAAGAGGGTTATAAGTTACCCTATGACCGCATTTGACCCATATTACCCACTCGAATATGTCCCTAGGGGTCCTAGGACCCTTACGGACATATGTCATCGTTTAATGGTTCAAAGAGGGTCATAGGTCACCCTATGACACCCTTTGACCCATATTACCCATTCGAATATGTCCCAAGGGGTTCGAGGACCCCTAGAGACATATATCATCGTTTAATGGGTCAAGAGGGTCATAGGTCACCCTATGACCCCCTTTGACCTATATGAACGATTCGAATATGTCCCTATGGGTCCTAGGACCCCTAGTGACATATGTCGTCGTTCAATGGGTCAAAGAGGGTCATAGGTTACCCTATGACCCCATTTGACCCATATTACCCATTCGAATATGTCCCTAGGGGTCCTAGGAACCCTAGGGATATATTTGAATCGTTCATATGAGTCAAAAGGTGTCATAGGGTGACCTATGACCCCCTTTGACCCATTAAATGATGACATATTTGAATCGTTCATATGAGTCAAAGGGGGTCATAGGGTGACCTATGACCCCCTTTGACCCATTAAACGACGACATATGTCCCTAGGGGTCTTAGGACCCCTAGGGACATATGTCGTCGTTTAATGGGTCAAAGGGGGTCATAGGTCACCTTGTGACCCCCTTTGACCCATATGAACCATTCGAATATGTCTGTAGCATGCTAGGACCCCTAGGGACATATGTCATCATTTAATGGGTTAAATTGGGTCATAGGTCACCCTATGACCCCATTTGACTCATATGAACGATTCAAATATGTCCCTAGAGGTCCTAGCACCTCTAGGGATATATGTTGTCGTTTAATGGGTTAAAGGGGGTCATAGGTCACCCTATGACCCCCTTTGACTCATATGAACCATTCAAATATGTCCCTAGGGTCCTAGGACCCCTAGGGACATATGTCTTCGTTTAATGGGTTAAAGAGGGTCATAGATCACCCTATGTCCCCCTTTGACCCATAATACCCATTCGAATATGTCCTTAGGGGTACTAGGACCCCTAGGGACATATGTCATCATTTAATGGGTCAACCGATATTACCCATTCGAATATGTCCCTAGGGGTCCTAGGACCCCTAGAGACATATATCGTCGTTTAATGGGTCAAGAGGGTCATAGGTCACCCTATGACCCCTTCTGACCCATATGAACGATTCGAATATGTCCCTAGGGGTCCTAGGACCCCTAGAGACATATGTCATTATTTAATGGGTCGAAGAGGGTCATAGATTACCCTATGACCCCATTTGACCCATATTATCCATTCGAATATGTCTCTAGGGGTCCTAGGACCCCTAGGGACATATGTCATCGTTTAATGGGTCAAAGGGGGTCATAGGTCACCCTACGACCCCCTTTGACTCATATGAATGATTCAAATATGTCCCTAGGGGTCCTAGGACCCCTAGGAACATATGTTGTCGTTTAATGAGTCAAAGGGGGTCATAGGTCACCCTATGACCCCCTTTGACCCATATGAACGATTCGAATATGTACCTAGGGTCCTAGGACCCCTAGGGACATATGTCATCGTTTAATGGGTCAAAGAGGGTCATAGGTCACCCTATGACCCCCTTTGACCCATATTACCCATTCGAATATGTCCCTTGGGGTCCGAGGACCCCTAGGGACATATGTCATCGTTTAATGGGTCAAAGAGTGTCATAGGTCACCCTATGACCCCCTTTGACCCATATTACCCATTCGAATATGTCCGTAGGGGTCCTAGGACCCCTAGAGACATATATCATCGTTTAATGGGTCAAAAGGTTCATAGGTCACCCTATGACCCCCTTTGACCCATATGAACGATTCGAATATGTCCCTAGGGGTCGTATGACCTCTAGAGACATATGTCATCGTTTAATGGGTCAAAGAGGGTCATAGGTTACCCTATGACCCCATTTGACCCATATTACCCATTCGAATATGTCCCTAGGGGTCCTAGGACCCCTAGGGACATATGTCATTGTTTAATGGGTCAAAGGGGGTCATAGGTCACCCTGTGACCCCCTTTGACCCATATGAACAATTCGAATATGTCCCTAGGGTCCTAGGACCCCTAGGGACATATGTCGTCGTTTAATGGATCAAAGAGAGTTATAGATCACCCTATGACCCCCTTTGACCCATATTACCCATTCGAATATGTCTCTTGGGGTGCAAGGACCCCTAGGGACATATGTCTTCGTTTAATGGGTCAAAGAGGGTCATAGGTCACCCTATGACCCCCTTTGACCCATAATACACATTCGAATATGTCCCTAAGGGTCCTAGGACCCCTAGAGACATATGTCATTGTTTAATGGGTCAAATGGGGTCATAGGTCACCCTATGACCCCCTTTGACCCATATGTACGATTCGAATATGTCCCTAGGGGTCCTAGGACTCCTAGGGACATATGTTGTCATTTAATGGATCAAAGAGAGTCATAGGTCACCTTATGACCTCCTTTGACCCATATGAACGATTCGGCTATGTCCCTGGGGGTCCTAGGGACATATGTTGTTATTTAATGGGTGAAAGGGACCCCCTTTGACCCATTAAAGGACGACATATGTCCCTAAGGGTCTTAGAACCCCTAGAGACATATATCGTCGTTTAATGGGTCAAAGAGGGTTATAGGTCACCCTATGACCCCCTTTGACTCTTATATATTAATAATATACATATTAATAATATACATATATATTAATAATATACATATCAATATAATATATATATTACATTATTATATTTAATAAAAATATTACGTTATTATATAAATATATTAATAACATACATATTAATATAATAATATTTATAGTATATATTATATTTAATGAAAATATTACGTTGTTATATAAATATTATATTATTATACATATTAATATAATATTATATAATACATATTACATTTAATGAAAATATTATGTTATTGTATATATTAATAACATACATATTAATATAATAATATATAATACGTATTTTATATATATAGAAATTACGTTATTATATTTAGTAAAAATAATAATAATATATATTATATTTATAGATTGTAATAAGATTAACATAAGATATTATTATATATTACTACATTATATCTTGTATGTTTACATTACGTTATTATATATATATATATATTTTAAAGTATGCCTTTACATATTAATATAAGTGAAATAATTTAAAAATAAAAAACTAGAACGTTTAAATCGAATTTCCCTCTAAAATTTGAAGATTTTTGGAATTTGACTACCGAGCCATATCGGATATCTGATCAGGCTTGGTATTTACCAAGCCTGCCCGGTCAACCCCAAAGACATGTTTATAGAGAGTTTTAGTGATACTCAGACTTCGAGTAGCCTTCTGACAATGTTATTTTGATCGAAATTGAATGAAACGAAATGGGTTTTTTAATATTGCTCTCTAGATTCCATCAATATAATTTTTGTTAAATTATGAGTTCGATAAGTATTTATTAGTTAATTATCATTGAAGATTATTGTAAAGTGTTGATTGACATACTGAATGAAAAATAGCTATAACTTTCAAAGGGTATAACATTTTTTAAATCTAAAAGTTGCGTCACATTCTATACTTTGCCTAGTATAAGAAAAAAAGAAAAAAATAAAAATTTGATCAAATTTTCTATTAGTTAGGGTCGTCAGACACGGGACTTTTTTTAATCCAAAAAAGTTTTGGTAGAAAATTCATATTTAATTATTTATTTGAAATAAAAATATCAAAAAATATGCGTCACATTTGGGCATGAGTCTAGTTTTCATATCTATAATTATATTAAAAAAATATTATGATTTGATTTTGATTAAGGTGGTCAGACATACACCTACTTTTTATTTTCGCCCTGAAATTTTCTTAGTACTGCATTAAAATTCAAACTTTTGACCAATCAATTATTTTTTTCTCCTGATAAAGCCTAGTAGTTTAGAAACTATATTCAATTTTCTACAAATTATTTTCTTACAACTTTTTGGTATAAAGTCCATAACCACTTCAAAATTATGTGTCAAGTTGACATAAACCTGATTTGCTGATTTTTCACTGCCACTTAAGGCCATAGTTTGGTACACCATGATCTTGCACATACCCTTTGGTAAGCTAGGAAGGTGAGATGATCCAAAGTTGTGAACAATCCTAAGAACAATAAAAATGACAATGATAAATCTCCTCTAGGAAATATGCCTAAGGAAGCCACCATAGGCTAGGTATTGGACTCACTAAAGAAGATGAATCAACCAAATTTTGACATACAAAAACCTAATGTTGGTGAAAAGGCCCCAGTGAACAACAATTATTTCACTAGACAACCAAGGATTTAGAATTACCCATATACTACTGAATGGAAAGATGGTAAACCAATTCCTAATCAAACCCAAAATGTGAAAGAGAAGTGTACTCTTGATCCTCTACAAAGGAATTCTATTAATATGAATGATGATGTGCCATAATGAATCATATGTCAATTACCTTACTCCTTAGATTACTATGTGATTGTTCAATCATTTGCTATATATGAGAATGAACAGAATGAGGAGGAAGAAGAAGTAAGGAATCATGATGATGTGAGTTGTAATATGGTTAATATGTGTGATGATTATGTAGATTCTGATGTAGGGGAGCTTGAAATTGACATTGCTAGTTAGAGACTTGTTTCCCAGTTACATCATCAACACATATTCTCAGATGATGAAAACAATGACCAAGACAAGGTATGTGTTACATCCTTAGCTATTGATCATATAAATTTGAGGATGCCTTCTAAAGAGGAGATCAATAGAATTACAATAGAAATGATTTCTCAAGTTCATAGTAACTATAATTTGAGAAGTTGGGTAGTTGGTAATGAAACTGATAAGCCTTTTAGTATTTTCATAGAGGACATTACATATAAGATTAAGGATGATAGTAAGAAAGATAATTCAGAAAAAATAAAAGGTTGCAGATAGTAAGGTTAAGAAATGAGAGCCTAAAAAGAAGGGCCAATTTCAAATGAATGAGATAGTTCAAGTAGGTGTGCAAGAGAAGAAGTCTGGATTTTATTTTGCTAAGCAAATAATAGTGCCTACTGTTCAAAAGATTACAACTCCAGGTATGCTTGTCAAACCTATTATCTCTAAACCAATTGGCATGATATCCATGCTATCTCAAATAACTATCAAAGTACCTTTATCTAAATTATTTAGAAAATATGAGCACAAGAGTAAATCCTTGTCATGGTTAGGTGGAATAGGTAGTAGTAGAGATACTGCTGAACAAAGTGTCATACAAAAAACTCCAGTGATAGTTGAAGATAGTGGCATTGTATCTCAAATCCCTTAAATGTTTTTAGATGATTCATCTATGGATTATTTACAAGATATTAGCCCATTTTCTTAATCAGATTATAAAAGGGAAAACTCTAAAGAATTGCATGATTGACTTGGGAGCTTCAAATACTATTATGCCCTTTAAAGTTATGGAATCCCTAGGGTTGAAAGTAGATATCAAACAAGGAATATGTAGAGGTATAGATGTTAGGGAAGTGCTTGTCATAGGTACTATCAATGCATCACCCTTCAAATTAGCTACATACCTAGATGTAGAATTGACTATGTCAGTCCTTGTAGTTGATTTTCCTCCACACTATGGGATGTTGCTATCTAGAAAATGGAGTGCTACTATGGGAAGTAACCTACATTTCTTAGGGTAGAAAGAGAGCCAAGGGTCAATCATATTTGAGATGAAATTGATAAGGATTCCACTTTCTTTCTAGATAATAGTGTAAATGCATTTAGGGCAGAATTGAATATCCAAGAAGTGGAGAAACTCCCTACTATAGTTACACATGAAGTTGACAGCTACATGGATTCACCAATTCCATGGACCATGTATTTTGATGGGGCAATTTCTAAAGAAGGCTCAGGGGTAGGAGTAGTTTTTTTATCTCCTAAGAAGAACACATTCAGATATTCATTTAAATTAAATTTTTCATGCACCACTAATATAGTAGAATCTGAAGCTCTCTATTAGGATTAAGAGTTATAACCCATCATGGAATCAAGAAGTTGCATGTTATTTGTGACTTTTAATTGGTGGTTTCTCATGTTAGAGAAACTTATGCATCAAAAAATAAGAGACTAAATCCTTATAGGAATGTTGTGTGGGATCAAATTGAGTTATTTGATGCATTTAGCATTTCCTGAGATGAACAAAGTTATAACAAGATGGCTTATTTGTTGGCAAATGTAGCTACCAAGCCCAAGGATATATCATTTGCTAGAATTTCATAGATTGAGGTACAAAATTGGTCATTGATACCAAACAACATAGAGCATTGGAAGTTTTTTGAGGATGCGAGATATATTTTAAATTTCTTATCAACTGAAGATAAATACCATGGCCAAGAATTAGATTGCAGTTCTTTAATTGAAACCACAGATGATAAGGAAAAAATTTTTGGTCAGGAGATTATACAATTGCAAACCAAAAAAGTACCCAAAGGGTTAGTAGTTTTGGAGAACATGTTTGATAACCATGGTAGGGTGAAGTCTAGAATCAAAGATCATAAACCCTAGGAACTAGAAGATATAAAATTTGGAACTTCTGAAGCCCCAAAGAAGATTTATATTTGTCAACATTTATCTACTGAGATCAGAAAGCCTCTAATTGACTTTCTTAGAATGTATAGGCATGTTTTTGCATGGTCTTATGAGGACCTTAAGGCCTATAGAGAAGACCTATTCCAATAGGTCATACCACTCAAAGAAAATGTTAAACCTTTTAGGGAAAAGAAGAGACTAGTAAATCCCACCCTAGCTCCTAAAATGCAAGAAGAATTAATGAAGATGAGGGATGGGGGAATAATTAAACCTATTAGGCATTCTACTTGGGTATCAAATTTGGTGCTTGTCAAAAAGAATAATGGAGACATAAGGCTATGTGTAGACTTTAGGAACTTGAATATTGCTTCTTTGAAAGACAACTATGGGTTACTAGACATGGAAGCTATGCTGAAACAAGTGATTGGTTCTGAATTGATGTCTATTATGGATGGATTCTCAGGATATAATTAGGTCGTTGTAAATGAAAATGAACAATTTAAGAAAACTTTTAAAACTCCATAGAGTACTTATGTATAAGTAAGAATGTCATTTGGGTCCATTAATGCACGAGAAATTTTTTAGAGGGCTATGGATGTGGCCTTCCATGATTATATTAACAAGTTTATGGTAGTGTACCAAGATGACCTCCCAGCATATTTCAAGAAGGCTAAGGATCATTGTAGACATCTAGAGAATATTTTTATTAAGAACTTAGAATATGGAGTATCAGTGAACCCAAAGAAGTGTACATTTGGAGTAACACAAGGGAGATTGTTAGGGCATATAGTGTCAAAGGATGGTGTAAAAATAGATCTTGAAAGGGTAGCTTCCATTGATAAAGTTCCTAAACCAAAGAATGTAAAGGAAATACAATCATTTTTTGGGCAAGTAAACTTTTTGAGAAGATTTGTTACAAATTTTGCTAAAATTAGTAGAGCTATGTCTAAGATGATCAAGAAGGAAGTTGTTATCAGTTGGGTTGGTGAACCTTTACAAGCCTTTCAAGGCATTAAAATAGCCATAAAAAAGGTTCTAGTACTTAGAACCTCTAACTAGACAAAACCAATACACATATTTTCTTTTGCATCTATTCATATTGTGGTAGAAGTTCTATTGCAGAAAAATGAAGAAGGGTATGAACAACTTATTGCATTTTTTAGTAAATCCCTTTAACTTGCTAAATTAAAATATGAGATAAATGAGAAACATGCCTATTCCTTAGTAAAACTAGTCAAAGCCTTTAGGTGTTATCTTGTAGGTGCTATTGTTATTGCATTTGTCCCAAGTCTAGTTGTTAAGGACATATTTTCTCAATAGGAGACGTGAGGTAGAAGATGCAAATGGATCAATAGAATTTAGGAATTCAACATTGATATCTAGATTACCAAATTGGTAAGAGGTCAAGGACTAGCAAAGCTCATGATCCAATCAAGTGTGGACGCCAATAAGATAAATTTGATAGTAGATGACTTAAGATAAGGATTATGTGATATGGATCATTGTGAATGGTATACCAATGTCATATTTTACTTGCAATACATGGAAGCTCCCTCCCATTTGATAGATAATGAGAGAAGAAGTACAAAATTATAAGCCATCAGGTACATCATTGTTCAAAACACTTTATGGTGGAGAAATTTTGAGGGAGTGTTACTAAAATGCATTGATCAAGAGAAATCCAAAGAGATATTGAATGGGATGCATGAGGGTGTCTATGGAGGGCACTATATGGATAAAACCACTACCCACAAAGTGATGAGAGCTAGATTTTGGTTGCCTTCTCTTTTCAAAGATGCTCAGGTAATGGTTAGAAAATTTGATGCTTGTCAAGGATTTTTAGGTAAGCTGAAATTCTCTAGGAATACCCCTTTAAAACCAATTGAACCAAGCACCATTCTAGCAATAGGGTATAGATTTTATAGGTGAAATTTCTCCTAGATCTAGTACTAGTTATTCATGGATTCTAGAAACTACTGACTATTTCACAAAGTGGGTAGAGGCTATTCCAAAAAGGAATGCTACAAATAAAGTGGTGAATAATTTTCTCCTGAACAATATTATTTCAAGATTTGGATGCCCACTAAAGATTGTGACTAACAATGAAATGTGTTTTAGGTTAGAAGAGTTCATAAAGTTCTATGATAAATATGGTATAACAAGATAAACATCTTCCCATTACCATCCACAAGGAAATGGACAAGCTAAATCAACACAAAAGCTTGTTAAAAGTAGTGAAAAAAAATGGATGATAATAAAAAGGCATGGGATTCTAAATTACAATTAGTAGTATGGGTTGACAGGGTAACAATGAGGAAAGCTATAGGTATAGCACCCTTTGATATTGTGTATGGGATCCAAGCAAGAATGCCTCAGAACTGTTGGGTGATGTGACGCACTCCCCTACCCACAGGTGGTTAATTATGTGGTGTTCCATGTTCACTAATAGTCATGGCTTTTGGTGTAACAAAAAATGGGCCCTACAATTGGTATCAGAGCTTGGTTTTGGCCCGGTCATGTGTTCAAATCTTCCCAATGCCTTTTTGACCTATGTAAGCACCTGGTATGCACATCGAGGGGGAGATTTTTGGGTGATGCGACGTGCTCCCCTACCCATAGGTGGTTAATTATGTGTTGTTCCATGTTCACTAACAGTCATGGCTTTTGGTGCAACGACAAATGGGCCCTACAAGAACAATCTAGTGGGCCTATATAATTACATCCAAATGTATAATAAGGATATTATTGATGATATGCAAGACATGATGGATAAATTGGTAGGGTAAATTGAGACTAGAAAAGGAAGGTTCACTAAAAACTACAAAATTGTAGTTAGAAGTCAAAACAATTCATGACAAAAAGACAGTGAATGAGAAGTTTTAAATTGAAGACCTAGTTCTCATGTGGAATGCTAGGATTGAGGATAAAGGAAAGAATGGAAAATTTGATCCAATATGGCTAGGTCCTTATTTAGTGGAAGTCTTAAGGGGAGAATGCACTTATATCTTGAAAGATTTATTAGGAAATATTCTTGAACTACCAATTCATGGACAAATCTTGAGGAGGTATTTTTGCTAAAATATTTGGTTTTTCCATGAACACTAGTTTAGGGTTTTCTTTATCTTCTATAAATTATTTATGTCCTTTATATAGTCCTTGTATATTTTTTTTTTGGTATTGTTCCTCTCTTAGAGGTCTCAAGTAAGAAATTGGTCAAGTCTATGGTCTAGTTCTCCCAGGGATTCTAAGCCCTCATATAAATTTTAGATATTCATCATCCCTAAATAGAGCCATTATTGGTCATGTTTCCACTTCATGCTTTTCTAAATATGTTTCATAATGAATGTTCTTGTTATTTATGTGCAAATTAGGGTTTGGTTTCTTTTAAGTTTTTTAACCCTAAGAAAACCCTAATTAGCATTCTACAAAATTATGCCCTAAGCAAGCCTTTTAGGTTGGTTTCCTCTTCCTTTTTAATCAGGTGGGAAAATCATTATAAAATACCCTTTTTTGGGAACCTTTTAAAAGGCTATTCATTTGTCCCATTAAGTTTCCAAAATAACCTTTACTGTTAGATCTTTTCAAAATCTATGGTGGTTGCCATGTCATTATAAGAACTTGTGTGCATTTTACCACTAGCAATATGGCGACCAAGCAATTATTACATGTGGGACCTAGTTAGTGAACAAGCATGGTTTCAAAGTGGATTACTTGCACTATTAAATCTTTTTAATATTGATGGTGGCATTATCTCTATGAGAAATCACAAGGCTTTCAACCTTAGTGATATAGTGACCACCGCAAAAGAGAAACACGATAGGACCAAACCTAAAGATAGGCACCATGATTTTAATTGTCATTAATAAGCATCATCTATACATTGGAATGTCAAAAGTGTTAGACACAACTAAAGGTGTACCCTAACAAGAAATTTTTGTTGATCCTCATTGTCAGATTTTATTGAAATCAATGATGGTTAATATGTCACTACCAAAAATTGGAGGAACTTTACCGATCATGACATGTCAAGCTCCCATGAAAAGATATTATAGTAGGACCTGATTTCAAAAGTGGCATAGTAAAGATGAACTATCATAAATGGCCATTTTAGCATGTTAGGATGGTCTAATGTCATATGCCTCTATGGATCTACACTCAAGGAAATGTACTTGTTGATTCCAAGATCAATAGTGGTTGCTATGTCATTATAAGAACTTGCTCAATTTTTGTACTACTCATGACATGGTAAACAAAGGAAAGATAGGAGACAAACCACATATACAATAAAATAATCATGAAATGCTCATTGTTCGATCAAGGTAGCATCAATGATGGTTGCTATGTCACTATAAGAAGTTGCTCAATGTTTATTCTTAGCGATATAGCAAGAGCGTGACATGTGTCCAAAAGCACCAGTGGGTCCAATGTAACTTGCTAGTAGTGAAAGGAAAGTCCAATGTGGAAAATTTTAATTCAGTTGACTACCATTGTGGAAGATTGAAATTGAGTCATTAATGATTTTAATCCTCAATTGTCAAATTTTTCAAAATCGATGGCTTATTTTTAAAATTAGAAGGTGGTGCTACCCTATTTTCCTTAAAATCCATTTATGAAGAATAAGTATTCCTCATGCAAAGTAAATCCAGAGATATATTGCAAGATTTTACAAGTTCTTCTCTATGCAAACAAATTTCAAACTTTTAGAGAGCCAAGAGCCTGTTGAAGAGTTGTTCTCAGCTAGTTGAATTGCAAAAGAGTTTTCTATATCTATTGTTTATTGTAGAACTTTGAAGAGGAACAATAGAGAGAGCCAAATAAGTATCTCAATCTGTCATATAGTTCAAAGTAGTTTGGTTCTACACTTTTATCAAACATTCGTCCAAAGAAGGGTTTCTTTGAAAAAGTAGAATATGCTAGAAGGAACATACTTGATGATTTTTTGGAACAGCTAATTGAATCCACAAATGAGTCAACCCAGATTAAAAAGATAATCCCTATGAACCTTAGACTAAAATGTTTAGATGGTCTATATGATAAAGGGAATTAGGTTAGGGATGCCATTACTTCCAAAATAGGACTCTAGCTTTTCAAGAAATGATTCTCAGAGAGGAAGTTGTTTGCTCTCCATGGGAATGTTTGGAATTTCAATTTGGGTAAACTAGTAGTCCTTGGTGTCTTCATGGACTCAAACCTACTTACAACCATAGCCAAAGATTATGACCCCATAGCTAGTACAGTAAGGAGAGTAGATGGGGAACCTCTAATAAGGATTAATGTTGATGAAATCTGAGAGATTTTTCATTTGGAGCCACTCATAGACTATCATGAGGCCATTGACTTGACAAGATTGGAGAAAGAATTTTTTATCTATGAAGGATCAGGTTAGGCAGGGTGCATTTAGAGAACACCTGGCTACAATTGAGAATTTGACTTTTGTTACAATGTCAATTAAGGAGCCTTTTGAGAAGGATTTTTCACTAGTGGAGCTATAGATATATACATGACCTTGTGTAGGATTTTTGGTGAGGATGAACAAAATGATATGGGAATAAAGTTCAAGTATATGATGAAATAGATCTCTTCTTTGGGTGTGGACATCATCTTTGATTTTGTATCTTATAGTGTTGAGGAGATTCAGATAGGATTAAATTGGATTGCAAAGAGCAAGGTGGTGAAAAGATTTGGTTACTATTCATTATTGATGCACATGTTCTTATTTAAAGGGGTTACCTATTTTAAAAAGGAGATGGTTTTGAATAGAGAATATAAAGGAAAAGCTCTGTCAGTCTAGTTATGGAGTGCAGATATGACCTATGCTGCAAAGGAGGACAGATTTGTTAGATTTGATAGGTATTTTGTATCCAAGTTGAGAAGCCTCATATTAAGGGATAATCCCAAAATCCCCAAGGCACTACTAAATTTTATCAAGCCCATGGACAATCCTTCTAGTTTGAAAGTATCCCAGAACTAGGCTAATATTATACTTTACCATATTTCTATAGTTTTTTGGGTTTATGGTTTGGAGGAAGCACAATTGGCTGGTAGATCTAGGGGCTAAATTTTCCCCACTTGTATTTTGGTTTACCAATTCATAATTGGTAAGGGTGGTTGGGTGTTCCTATACAAATGCTTGGACTAGTATAAAATGGCTATCTCCCATGCTAGTTTTTGTGATGGTGAGGGATTTTTTGATGTATTCAGAAGAAGGGCTAAAACTAGTTGAAAAGAGCATCAACCTTACTTCCTTGAAAACATAATAAGGAACGAGTTCTCTTTGCAAGAGAAAGAGATCAAAAAGGAGAAGTTGGGGGTTTACTCTAGCATTTTTAAAATTTATTCATTGTTTTGATAATAAGTATAAGCCTCTAGATGTTGCAAAAATAGAGGCAGACAAATTGAATAGATTGATGACTACTTTTCCTAATATTATTGATGTCATGAATGAGAAGAAATTATTCTTTATTAATTCTTTTCTTAATAAGGCCCGAGAGGTCATGAGAAGGTTGTATTTCACCCTAGTAGTCGGATGAGGATAATTAGTTGTTCAAAAAAGACTGGGTTATAATATAATATAGAGCAAGAGGCTCATAGGTGATAAAGGAAAACAAATGATAGGGTCAACTAGTGCTATTCTAGAGGAAAGACTTGATGAAGCCCATGCCCAAGAGGTAGAGGATAGAAGAGGAACAAGTGCCTCAAATAGAGGAGTATTCACCCCACTCAATCCCCATTACACATAGGAGATGAACAACTCACTAAGGAATAGGTGGAATAGTTGGAATCCCAATGGGGAATTTTCATTACCACATCAGAATTAGAAGAAGGAAATCCTAAGGAACCTCCAATGCCAAGCCTTGAGTTGACCGTTACAAACTATAGAGGAAGGGAGTTGGACGTTGTTGTAGAATAGGCTAGCCATGAGTTTATCTTTGATGATAATTTTATTAAGTTCAGAGCCTTCTATTAGTTTACTTGGAGAAAAAACATTGGATTGTTTGAAGAAAGGTGTAGTAAACTGAAAACAAAGCATCCCAAGTTGGAGGAGGCAGATATACAGAACCAAATAAAGAAAGAAATGATGCAAGAGTTTAAAAGCATGACCCCTAAAGAAGGGAGGCAAATGATAAAATGATCTAGGGTTTTGTTGCTACCCAATATAATTCTATTACAATAAATTAAGTAAATATGAGAAAGTGAAGAAAGAAATTAAAGGTGCCAAGTTTAGTGAAGACCATGCTACATTGGTAATATGGTCAATGAGAAAAGAATCTATAAATAGCTCTTCCCTGCCTAATGAGACTAGTCTGATAGGAAACCTAATTGTGAAAAAAGTTGAGGAAGCTATTAGTGAAGAGGTTGTAGAGTTAGGTGTTGGATTAGCCAACTTCACCTTAGCCACAACTTAGAGAGATAAAAGATAAAGTTTAGAGTTGTAGGATAAGTATGAGAAAGTTTTGGCTATATATAATAAATAATTTTAAAAGATGATTGAATTGGAAAATAAATTGATGGGACACCAAGGGAAATCTAGTAGGCCTAGAATTACTTATCCTTATTGAATAGTGGAGTCTTTTAAATCCACTCCTCTTATTAAGATTCCATACACACCATATACACCTCAGTATTACACTACAGAGGATTTTGAAGAAGAAAAGAGTAAATTGTGTGCGTTGCATGTAGAATTGGAGATCCAATATGAGGATACGTTAAGGAAAGCCATTACATATTTAGTGTATTTCCTCTTTGATGTATTTCCTCTACAAATTCTAAGAATACATAAATAGTCCATGATCATCAAGTCTTATTTTGACTTTTTCTAAGTATTACATAGTGTTATATAATTTTTAAAGAAGATTAATGCAAAGAGGAACTATTCCCATTGTCTTTTCACTCTAAATCTTGTCTCCATTTTTATTGATTGGTTATTTTGAGATTGTATGAGTAAAGCTTATTTAGTTTAATGTAACTAGGATAAGTTGTGTATCAATTCATTATTTCTACTGATTCAATCAATGGAGTAAATGCTTCAATGAATATGGAAGGATATTTGGAATGTAGGAAGAATTTATGTAAGAATGAATTGTAGAGAGAACTATTGATTATATTGATAGTAATGTAGTCAATTAGGTCAATAAAATTAGATAAACTTTGAATCTCAATGGATAAGGCATTGATCAATTATTTTAGTTAGCATGTGGAGAGATCATAGATAGATGTCTAGAAAACATCTAAAAATCAATATCAATTTCATTTTAAATGTTCAAAAAATGTCAAAGTTGGTCATCACTTATTTACATTTCACTTCTAAGTCTCAGTTAGCTACTTTTGCCTAGAATTATCTATAGATATAAGAAGAATTGTGACCAATATTCTTTAAGGGATGAAATATTGTTATAAATTTTCATGGAATAAGTGAAAATATGAATGTAGCATCAAGTTGTGAATCTCTTATCCCTCAGGTGCACTTGCCTTGGTTTTGGTAGAGCCAAAAGAGTAGAAAATCTTTCTTGATTTTGTGAATTTGGATCCATATCTAAAGAGCATATAGTTTTTATAGGAAATATATAATCCTTTGGTTATATTAATCTTCATCATCTTGATATTAAGTATTTTGTTTCTTAGCAGTGTAAAAAATCCAACACCATCTAAAACTCACTCGCAAGCATCATTATGCCTTGCCAAGACTTCACTTGCTTGCCTATGTCTTGCTTATAAAACTGGCCAGTTGACTCCCATAACCTCCAAAATTATTATTTATGTAGTATATACAAACCATTACTTGATTCCCAAAGGCTATAGGTTTTCAACAATGGGAACTCAAGCTTTGGTCATTTTTGTGTTGATTGCTCAATACTGGACAATATAAAGCAAGAACATAGATAATTTCAAAAACCTACTAAATTGGAAACTAATTGTTAAAACGTGTTTTCATAGTGCCTTCAAATGATCAGGAACAACAAATAATCCATCTAAAATAGTAAACACACCAACCCAACTATACAAAAAATCCTTCAAGAATCCATTTTCTATTCGCAATTTCTTATTACTCCATCAATTGTCTATACATCCACACAACTGACTTTTTCAAATTAGTTGGATCATGCTTATATAGAATTCAAATAACTACCTTGGCTCTTGGTTCGAGTTATAACCACCCATTTTCCTTTTCCTAGAAATGTGCAAAAATTGTCTTTGCAACTTTGCAAAGAGTAATTTTTGACAACGTTTTGCAATTTTACATTCTAGGTCATCAAACTTTTCTAGTTTGGTTACAACCCTTATAAGGTAAACCTAAAATACCTAAGGACCATCCTTAACCACCTCTTTCTCTATTTTAAGGATTTTACCACATTTTCGCTATAGTGCATTTTGTAGTATTCTTGTGCTCAACAAGACCTCATTGCCCAAAACATGGTTTAATTATAACTTCTCCTTAATAATATATCCTAAAAATTCCTTGGGACTTTTAACTTAGTCCTTATTCACTAAGTGATTGGCTAGATAGGGTTTTTCCTTATGCTAAGGTGTTCCTACACCAAATGGCTTGACAAAGAAGACAAGGATGAAATGAGGAAAATAAAGTACAAAAGAAGAAGAGATGATTGAGACAAAAAGAGAAAAGAGAATTAAAAAGAAAAAGGTAAGAAATCTTGTTACGTTTCTAAAGAAGAATTTGGTAATGAATTTGAAAGTAGTGATGAAGAAGTTTTCGATGTTGCTATGAAAGAAGGTTTTGATGAAGATGAGAAAACTACATTAATCTCATATGTGAATAAAAGTGATCGATGGATAATTGATAGTGGTTGTTCAAATCACATGACTAGTGAAAATATTTTTTTTAATACCATTGGACTATACAAAAGTAGTTGTGTTAAGTTTGGTAATGATGTACCATGTCTTGTGAAAGGTAAATGATCAATACATTTGATTAATAAGATCAAGTGTGACAATGTTTATTGGGTTGAAGGACTTAACTATAACTTTTTTATTTTTTCATAGTTGAGAAAATGAGGATACAGAGTTGAATTCCATCATAGAAAGGCTAAGATATTTGATGTTGATTGAAAATGGTGATCAGACAAAAGGTAACTTGTTCTATTTGGATTTATCTAATGAGACATTTTTTTTTTCACAATATGAGGATATATGGTTATGGAAGATGAGGTTATGTCATGTGAATTTTGACAATTTGGTTAGCATTGGTAAGATGAAAAGAGTAAAAAGATTGCCAAAAATGAAAAAACTTGATAGCACTATTTGTAAACAATGTCAATTGGGAAAAATGACAAAGTCTAGTTTCAAGAGAAAGACACATTCATCTGATGACATTTTTGAATTTCCCTTCACACTAACCTTTGTGGACCTATTGGTGTATAAAGATTTTGTGGAAAAAAATATTTCATTCTATTTATTGATGACTATTCTAGAATTAAGTATGTGATATCTCTTAAAGAAAAATATGATGCTTTTCAAGTTTTTAAGTGGAGTTTGGCTAGAGTTGAAAAGGAGACATGAAAGAGTCTAAAGTGTTTGAGAATCAATAGAGGTGGATAATTAATTTCCAATGAATTTAATATATTTTGTAATGATAGTGCAATAAAAAGGCAAATTTCAGCACCTAGGACCCCTCCTAAAAATGGAATATTTGAAAGGTGAAATAGATCAATCATGGACCATGCTAGAACACTGATGATAGAGAAGAATGTATCTCATAAATATTGGAGATAAGTTGCAAGTATAATTATTTATACTTTGAGGAGAATGCAAGTCAAGAAAGGTACAAATATTAAACATTTTGAAATATTGTATGGATATGCATCTAATGTAAAGTAATTAAATCTTTTGGAAGAAAATCCTATATAGTAAAGGATATTAGAAATGGAAAATTTGATGCTAAAAGTGATGAAGCCATACTCCTACATCATTTCACTAAGAGAAAAGCTTATAAGTATCTAAACTCTAATACTAATAAATTTATGAAAAGTGAAAATGTGAAAGTTGATGAATATGTAGAAAAGAATGAAGTTGAATACAAGTCAAAACTTGAAGACTACAATACATTCATATATGTCATATATGTGAATGAAGGTTCTCTTAGTACCCCACCTAAGAAATACAAAAAAGCTACAAATCAGCAAAAAAATGGGAATGTCAAGTTGCAAAGCAATAGACTGTGGGTGCCAAGAAACAACAAAGTAATGGAAAGGTATGTGAAGAAGGAGCTAAACATTAGGAAGACAATGTCAAGAAAGAAGAATATGAAGCAGAACCTAGACAAAAAAGAAAAAATAATGTTGAAATCATTTTTCAAGATTAACTTGTATAAGAAAAGAGAATGAAAGCACATATAATAGCAAAAGATGTGAGAAGACATCAAGAACTTGAGAAAATCATTGGAGATAAAAAAAAATGGTGTTATGTGAAGGAAAGATCTCAAAGGTGATATGTGTTTCCTTTGTAAGTTTGAGCTAAAATCACTAAAAGATTCTTTGGAGAATGAGGACTAGATTCAAGAAATAAATGAAGAAATTGAGGAGATAGAAGAAAAATAAAACATGGACACTAGTACCTAGACCTAAGGAAAAAAATGTTGTTGGGATGAAGTTGGTATTTAGGAACAAGATAAATGAAAAATGTGCAATTACAAGGAACACGCATCGACTAGTATATAAAGGATATGCACAAGAAGAAGGAATTGACTATGGGGAAACATTTTCCCCTATTACAAGAAAAGGAGTTAGGACACTACTTCCATATTTTTCCTATAAAGGATTTAAGGTATGCCAAATGGATGTCAAATCTACATTTTTGCATGGAATACTTGAAGAAGAAGTCTACATAAAGTAGCTAGAATGATTTTTGGCCCTAGTATGAAAAACATGGAACATAAACTACACAACGATCTATATAGTTTGAAATAGGCCTCTAGAGGTTGGTATGATAGACTAGACAATTATTTGGTAAAGATTGGTTTCACTAGAACTAATAATAAAAACAATCTATACTTAAAGAATGGTTAACAAGGAGGTCTTGTTATCTAAAATATTTTTTGATGATATCATATTTAGAGGAAAGGAAGAATTATTCAAATCATTATCTGATGAGATTAAGAAGGAATTTGAAATGTCTATATTCGGTGAAATTAAATACTTTGTTGTTTTACAAGTATATCAAATGAAGCAAGGTATCTTCATTACCAAATCTAAAGACATTAAGGAGATATTGAATATTTTTTAAATGGAAGAGACTAGTTAGTATACCTATGACAATTGGACATGAGTTATCTAAGAATATGGATTCTATTGATGTGAACTCGACATTGTATGTAGTGCCTACCCCTAGGTCGCATTTTTGTCAAACTCTTTTAGGGTTAGTTTTATGTTGATGGTTAGTAGCATTGTTTTGAGACTATCAGATATTGTGTTATGGGTTCAGTTGATTTATGATGAGGTTACTTGGTACTTTATAGTTCATGTATGTATGATGACTATTTTTAGTGTTTGCAATTATTGATGATGATGATTATAATGTTTTCAGCTATTGATGATGATTAGTTAGATGATTTACTATCACATGTGTTTTCTTATGGATACTTACCCCATACTTGCATGTGTATGGTATGCATGTTTGTTCTTATGTATGGCATTTCTGATGTGGTTAAGGAAGGGAGTTGTAGTCACCTGCTATTCGGGATCTACACGATGTACCACTTCCTACCATTGCCTATTTAGTTTGGTATATAATGTGCTTGTACATGCATAGTTTTTATGCAGGTTGTAGGTATTGGGTATCAACTTCCTTGAATTGCCAGGATGAGCGTACCCTATCGCACTATCTCAGTGGTAAGAGAGGGGAGATAAATTCTCAAGTCCATATCCCAACCCTTTAAGCCATTTGTCCTAATTGAAAATTAGGACAAGAATCTTAGTTGAGTGCCCTCTGAATGTGTCAGATGACGTAACTCATGATATTAACCCTTTTGGTTTGATTTTGTATGTATTTTGGCTATGATGGGTTTTTGTATTTTACCTTGTGAGTCTTTGGAGTATTTTCTATTAATTAAGCCTAACTAAAAGATTTAATTAATGGTTTAATTTAATGGAAAATTAATATGATATTTTAATATTTATTTTATTTAATTAATTGGGAAATTAATTAAATAAAATAATTAAATTTGAAGATAAAAGTTATAATTTTAAAGTTGGAATGTGATAATATTTATTTAAGTTAATAAATATTTTATTAATTAAAGTTTCAAAAATAAATTTAAAAGTGGAAATATATTAAAATTATTAAAAGATTCTAGATTTCATGTGAATAAAATATAAATATATTAAGATAAAATAAGTGGAATTATTAAAGTTAGTGCATGAGATTTAAAAATAATAAATAAATTAAATTGAAAAGAGTAAGTAAATATTATATTAATTAATGTGCATTATTTTAATATTTGCTAACATAGGAGTTTGCACTCTAAGAATGCACAAGTTGTCTACACTTAGGAGTTAGCATATTATTTGAGCACATGGTATCTACAACCTTATGACTCATCTAGAAGGTTGGAGAAGACTCATGCTTAGTTGTCATGCTTATCTCCTAGTTCTTTCTAGACACATTCTAGATGCATCTTAGAGGCCTTTAAATTAAGGGTTTTCTAGTGTGTTTGGACAAGCTTCAAAGCTTACATGCATTTGAGAAGCTCATATGCTTCTACATGCTCATATGTTGCTACAAGCACTTCTATTCACTTTAAGGTTTCTGTTGGCTTGGATCTCGAAGGAATTGCGAATTGTTGGAGAACAAAGGGATTTTTCTATGGACTTCTGAGGCATGACAAATTAGCATCAGTATTCAGGTGCACTCGTGATTTTTGCATAATCTATTTGTAGTCTATCTCTTCTTGTCTTCTTTGTGACTATTATATGTGTCTGAATATTCTCTGTGATTGAATCTGCAATTTGAAATTGGAATCTAGATATGTATGTTATTTGGTTGCAAAGAAAACATTAGAAAACCCTAGTTCCAATTAAGAAGAATTTGGATCCAAATTGGGTTTGGGTTCGAATTAGAATCAAACTAAGAAATAGATTTGAAAATGGTTTCAAAATTTATAGACAAATCCATTAAAGGAATTATTGGATAAATTTAGAGAACAAATATTTTATAGGAAAATTATTAAAGTTTGAAAGCCTCTTTAAAAATTGTGTATATGTTCTTTATGGAAACATACATGTTTATATATTTTCAGATCTCCATACATACATACATACATACACACACACACACACACACATATATACATATATACATTTATATATACATACAAATGTATATATATATATATATATATATATATATATATATATATATATATATATATATATATATATATATATATATATATATATATATATATATATATATATATATATATATATATATATATATATATATATATATATAGATATTTAATTGAAAAGTTGTATGTTATAACGTAGTGAAGAGATTGTTTATTAAAAATTCAAATCGCGCATGAGAAAGTGTTTAATGAAAAAAAAATTTAAAAAAAAAAAGTTTTGGGGAGGGGCGGGTAGTCACATCCTACCCCCACCCCCGACGGTCACTGTCCATGATAGTGGACACGCCGGTAGTCCTTTCCAATTGCTCGGCGGCCACTACCATGGCAGTGCCGTGACAGGCCTCCCATACGGGATGGCGCTATAGTCATGCCAGTAAACGATTTATTTTTATTGCAAAGTATAATGCATTATGTTTTGTGAATTGATTTTTTATAAAATGAAATTATTATTATTTATTATATGTGTATATATATATATGTGTATATATATATATGTGTATGTATGTATGTATGAATGTGTGTATATATATATATATATATATAATATTATATTATATTGTAATTCAATTTTTAAGTGATGAAGTTAATGAATATTAATTATTATATATATGTATATATAAATATATATATACATATATATAATATTAATAAAATTTTATTTAAGTAATTAATAAAGTCAAGAAATTTTTTAATAAGTGATAACAGAATGAGTTTAAATATTTAAGTCATCAATTATTTTTGGGGTGCTTGAAATTGTAAATGGATTGATTGGAAAAGATAAATGATTTAAAAGTATTAAAAATAATTTGCGAATTATTATTAAAAGAGAAGAGATATTAAATTATTAATTTGAATATTGAGAGATTAGAAAATTGAGTCTAATGGTCGACTTTTAATATTAATTATTTAATGTATATTAAATATTATTTAATAAATATTAAATAATTAAGAGATGGTAATTTATATTATGTAAAGATGTTTAATGATGACTATTTAAATTAAGAGAATTTAATGATATGGGATTAAGATCTAATTGACAAAGAGTCATTCTTACAATTTGAATATGTTATGTATTATTAAATAAATTATTGAACTATTAATATTAGAGAATTGGATTATCGTTGGCCTTTAACTTACAAATTATGGCTAGTTATTAATTGTGACGTTGATATGGATATGTAATTATTAATTAAATTAATTAATTAGAGTTAATTAAGTTTAATTAATAATTAAGTTATGTAATAAAGTTTTAATTGATATGATAATATTGATTCTTTTAGTGGAGTTGTTAAGTATCTACATTGAAATTGATAAGTCTTATTCTAATGACTTGAATAATGACTTTAGATATTATAATGGTGAGACTTAGTGATATTTAATTAAGTATTATTAGAATGATATAAAGTACTGGATTGTGTGCCTATGTTAATTGATTGGTTTAATTGATCATTTTAATAAAGTTAAAATCTTCTTATTCAAAGACTGATAATTGGCTTTCTTATAATTTAAAAGAATGTGATCCTTGGTTTTGTTTGAAGAAGATGAATTAATGATAAGGAAGAGTTATCTCAATTAGAATATGGATCTTGGTTAAATAAACAAAACAATTTAATTAAGGGACAATGAAGAATAGTTTAATGAATAAATATTTATCCTTCAATTATTCTTAGAATGTAATTTTAAATAATGGAAGGATAATGCTATTGGGGGAACAAATAGGTTGAATTGTAGGTCAAATGATTACTTTTATATACTTGAAGTATACTTGAAATAAAAACTGAAGCTCTACACTTAATTCAACTATGTAAACCAAAACATGTGTTTGCATTGTGTTTTCTCTATGCTTATTGTTTTGGGTTTTGGGTTGAGTAGTGTTGACCAGTCTTAGGTTTTTACTAGAGGCTCGAGAGTTTATGAGATATGATGGCATGTTGATCTTATTTGGTCTCAATCTTTCTAAACCCAACTATGGTTATGTGATGGTATGCTCTATGAGATGTTTGTATTTACTGATTGTTACTGTTCATCAATCTTCTTGAGTGAAGTTGAGTTATAGGTATCTGAGACACTTGACTTAACCATTTTTGAGTCATTGATCAGTTATCCTTGGATTACTTTCCAGTAGCCATGATGGGACTAAAATGTTGATTGATTTCTTGATGATGTCATGTTGTGACATGTTTTGACTCAACTATTTTGGAGTCTCCGATCAGTATTACTTTTAGATACCTTTTGGTTGCTTGTTAAGAACCAATGGATATTGTGAATCATATTGGAGATTATATGTATGAGGTTTATTTTGTGGAGTTATTACATGTTCTTGGATGGGAGAACCATCTTATTATTAGGTTTCCTATTAAGGAATCAAGTTTGATCTTTATGAGTGTTGTGATATGGGACACAACTGTGGATTTATGTGCTTAGGAGAGGTTGTTTAGGTACATGACTGTGGGAGTGGTTTGCATAGGGGTCTAGGGCCCAAAGTGGTCAATACCAGGGTAACCTAATGCAAGTTATGTAATAAGTGATAATCTAGTAATTAAAATTTATGGGGGGAAACACACTAAAAAGATAAGTTAGAGATATTTGATCCACCCATGCCTTAAGTGCTTGTATAGACTAAGGATGGGAATGGGATGAATGCCTCGTCTTCTTGAGAGGGCTTCTTGGTTTCCACATGTGCCACATTGAGGGTCCAAGGTTTAGAGTAACTAGTCCAGGGTAACTCAACGCTTGAGGGTCCGAGGTCTAATGAGAGACTAGTCCAAGATAACTCAAGCAGCCATGTGATGAAACTACCTAGTGTTGGAAATAGAGATGGAGTAACTGATCTAGGGGAGGGGTGAATCAGTTACCACAAAAATATTTCTACAGATCCTTAGATGTCTTAAAATACAGCTGCTGCTAACACTCAGTAACCACACAAATAAATGCTGAAACTAGATAGATTTTTTGTTAACTTTATTAAGCATTTAAAGTGATTAACATGCATGCATAAAGAAATAACATGAACACAAGAGACCAGATTTAACGTGGAAACCCAATTTTGGGAAAAACCACCAAGTAACTAGTTACCAATTTTCACTCTTCTGAAGTGAGCCCTGTTAGGAGCCAACCCTATTAAAGGTTACAAAACACACTATTAGGTGTGACCCTATTAGAGGATTTGATCACCTTGTTAGAAGTGGCCTTGTGAGAGGTCTTTAAAACAATTCAATTGAATTGTCACCTTGTTAGAGGAGTTACAAAATGGTTGTCAAACCAACTCTATCAAGTGATTTTGAATCACTGTTACAATGATTAGAAAGCAACAATGAAGTGATCTGAGATATATGCAACTTATCTTTGCTGAATACAGATCTCTATTCTGCTTCATTAGATCCTCACTGATCGAATGCAACTTTGCAATTTCATAGGGATGATAAATTCTTCCTCAACATTCACTCATGTAATTGCTTATACATTTGCACCTTTATGCATCCACACACTTCTACATACATTGAATTCACAACTTGACCTTTCATATATACCTTACAGATTGTCAAGTCGGCTCAATTACAAGTTTACAACAACTGAAAAAACATAAATTAGTTGTCTGCACAAAACAATTAAACTTAATTCTTTAGAATCATAAAATTCTTTGCTGCTTGACCCAATTTGGTGACCACTGCTTCAAAATGGTTTCTTCGTGTTAACCAAGTGAAGCTCGGTAAACACTGCAAACCTTGCAACTTCCTTCAGAGATCGAGTTAAATAGGTAAATACTAACCTTCCTTTTGTACCAAGTGAGCTCAGTAAAAGCTAACTTTCCTTTTCTTACCGAGTGAGCTCGGTAAAAGGTAACTTTCCTTTGCTTACCGAGTGAGCTTGGTAAAAGCTAACTTTCCTTTGTTTACTGAGTGAGCTCGGTAAAAGCTAACTTTCCTGTGTAATGTTCAGGAATGCTCAGTAGTCACTATAAATTGCTTTGCTAACCATCTCAGCTCGATAGACATTGTCTGATGGCTGATATGATATTTGTGTAATATCAAAGACAATACACAATTAACAATTGTATCCAACAATCTCCCTCTTTGGCATTGATGGCAACACAACATGTCATAGTAGAAATAAAATTTGAAAACAAGTCTTTCACTTGTATGGAAACACAACATGTCAATATAAAAATTCTCCCTCTAAGATAGAAAACTCTCCCTCTTACAGTAATCTCCTTCTATGAAGGAATTGCATAGAAAAACTCTTTTGAACAAATTTCAGAGAGATATGACAGTAATAAACTCAGAGAGATATCATAGTAATAAACTCTCCCTCTTTGACAACACATGCCAAAGACAACTCAAACTCAAATGAATTTTAGTGTACATTTAGTACTGATTCATATGCAATGTTTCCTGGTTATGTTGCATCAACTGATAGATCTTCAATCTGGTATGAGTTGATGCATCACTAGAACTTTATTTTAGTGAACTTCAGATAGGGGAGGGACCCCTAACTTACCTCTTAGATACAAGAATGCATCCTTAGGTAATGGTTTTGTGAATATGTCAGCAATTTGGTCCTTTGTATGAATATATTCCAATCTAATCTCCTTATCTTGCACCAATTCTCTGACAAAATGATATTTTATTGCAATATGCTTGGTTTTGGAATGCATCACTGGATTCTTAGATATGTTGATTGCACTTATATTATCACAGAACATAACAACTAGTTCTTTGATTTTCATCTTCATGCCTTCCAACAACTGTTTAAACCAAACAATGTTAGAATAGTTTACTGCTGCAACAACATACTCTACCTCTGCTATTGATTGAGATGTACAATTTTGCTTTTTGCTTGTCTAAGAAACCAACCTTTTTCTAAGAAAGAACGCACCTCCACTTGTACTTTTTCTGTCATCAAGGTTTCCTACCCAATCAGCATCAGTAAATACTTTCAAATCCAAATTTCCTCCAAACTTATACCATAAACCATACTCTTCAGTTCCTTTCAAATATCTCATTATTCTTTTGATTGCCATCAAGTGGTTTTCTCTTGGTTTTGCTGAAAATCTTGCTACAATACCAACTGCAAGAGCAATATCTGGTCTTATATGAACTACATACTGCAATTTTCCAATCATAGATCTATACAATGTTTGATCTACTTCTTTTGATTCATCTTCCTTGGTAAGTTTTAATCCGGTACACATAGGAGTCCCAACTGGTTTACAATCTTCCATTCCAAACTTTTTCAATATCTCTTTGATGTACTTTGATTGAGTAATGTAGATACCATTTTTATTCTGTTGAATTTGAAGACCAACAAAGAATTTGATCTCACCAAACATAGACATTTCAAATTCCTTGTTCATTTTTTCTAAGAATTCTTTGCACAGATCATCATTCCCTGTGAAAACAGTATCATCTACAAATATTTCTACCAAGACAATCTTATTATTTGGTCCTTCTTTAATATACAAGCTACTATTATCATTAGTTCTTTGAAAACCAATCTGAATAAGATATTTATGCAATCTTTCATACCATGCTCTAGGGGCTTGT
The DNA here is from genome assembly GCA_028749045.1 of Cupressus sempervirens. Lineage (NCBI taxonomy): Eukaryota > Viridiplantae > Streptophyta > Pinopsida > Cupressales > Cupressaceae > Cupressus > Cupressus sempervirens. Next base: position 137,691,942 of record CM053791.1, on the reverse strand, counting down.
TTAAGACCGTACAATGCCTTGTGTAATTTTCAGACCATGTTCTTCTTATCTAGATTAACAAAACCTTCAGGTTGTTCAATGTAAACCTCTTCATCTAGTATACCATTGAGGAATGTTGATTTGACATCCATCTGATAAACTTTGAAACTCTTGTGAGTAGAATATGCTAGTAAGGTTCTGACTCCTTCTAGTCTTGCAATAGGAGCAAAAGTTTCTCCATAGTCTATTCCTTCTTCTTGAGCATATCCTTTGCATACTAGTCTATCTTTGTTTCTTGATACCTTACCATCTTCATCCAACTTGTTTCTGAATACCCACTTAGTTCCAATCACATTTTTGTCTTTAGGTCAGGGTACAAGAGTCCATGTCTTGTTTTTCTCTATTTTCTCTATCTCTTCATTCATAGCCTCAATCCAACTATCATTTTCCAATGCATCTTTGATATTCCTAGGTTCAAAATTAGCAAGTAAACAAGTACCTTTCAACTTATTTCTTGTCATGGTTGCTTTAGATTTATCTCTAATGATCTGATCTGCTGAATGATGTCTCCTGACATACTTAGCTAATACAAGTTCCTTGCCTTTTGAATGGATTTCATTATTATATTTTTGCATTTCAACTTCAGGCTCTTTTTATTCTAGCTTAGTAGATGTTTGCTCGGTAAATACTTGCTCGGTAGATACTGAATTTAATTCGGTTTGTTGTGGCTCAGTTTGAACTTCCTGTAACTCGATTACAGATGACTCGAGAGTAGAAGTTTCCTAATTCTCTGATGTAACTGGTACTGTATCAAGTTCACTGAAGACAAAACTTTTATAATCTTCTGGTTCCCTTTTGCTTTCTTCTTTAGTCCTTTCTGCAAACTCATCAACTTTCACATGTGCACTTTCTATGACTTTGTGAGTAGACAAGTTTAAACATCTAAATGCCTTACTTGTGCATGAGTATCCAAGGAATATACCTTCATCACGTCTTACATCAAAATTTTTTTTTCTAGATTCTTTCAAAATGTAACATTTATTTCCAAATACTCTAAGATAACTTACATTAGGTTTATAGCCATACCATAACTCATAGGGGGTTTTGAATGAGTGTTTCTTTAGCTGTACTCGGTTCAAGGTATAGACTATAGTGCTGATTGCTTCCTTCCAGTATTTGATAGCAATTCCCTTTTCAATCATTAATGTTCTTGCACAATCCATGATGGATCTTTTTCTTCTTTCAACTATTCCATTCTGCTAGGGTGTTCCAGGTGCTGATACATGTCTTTTGATTCCTCTTTCAATGCAAAAGTTATTGAATTCATGTGAAATGAATTCTCCACCTCTGTCTGACCTCAAGCATTTTAATCTTTTTCTTATTTCCTTTTCTACTCTAGCCAAATACCATTTGAACTTTTCAAATGCTTCTGATTTATTTCTTAGATACATGACTGTCATCATTCTTGAGTAATCATCAAGAAAAAGAATGAAGAACTTTTCTCTAGTATAGCTTTCAATTCCAATGGGTCCACATAAACAGCATGCACAATTTCTAATATGTCTTCAGAATGATAGTTTTTACTTTTAAAACTAGTCTTTCCCATCTTTTCAATTTGACAATTTTTGCATAGACCGACCTTAAGTTTCTTTATGTTGGGAATGCCTTTTACTTTTCTGAATTTTTTTATCTTTACTAGATTATCAAATTTTACATGACACAACCTTTTATGCCATAACCAAATTTCTTCACGTTGAGCAATGAAACATGAACATTCACCTAGTTCAAGATAAAACAAGTTACCTTTAGTTTGAGTGCCTGATCCAATCAGCTTTCCTTTCCCATCCAGCAGTCCTGTTTTACCATGCATTAATTCTAATTTGATTCCATTACTGAGTAGCTATGCCACACTTAACAAATTATTCTTTAGCCCTTCTACCGAATAGGCATTATCACATATAAGTTCTTTGGTTAGAGGGATTCTTCCTCTTCCTTTTATACAACAAGGTTGATTGTTACCAAATCTTACACTGCCACCATCATAGTCTTCAAAGTATTCAAACTTAGTTTTGTCACCAGTCATGTGATGAGAACAACCACTATCTATGATCCATATATCATTTTTGCTCATATGAGAAATGAGTGCCATTTCTTCATCATTATCAGATTCATCTTTTACAGCAATATAGACAATCTCATCTTCTTCTTCATCATTAGAGTCATTAGAATCTTTAGCCATAAAACATGTTTTCTTACCTTTGTCCAAAAATTATTTGAAATATTTCTTGCCATTCCATTTTTGATATTTCTTCTCATCTTTATTCTACTTGTTTGGACATCTAGCAGCAATATGACCAACTTTTTCACATGAAAAATAGATTAGGGGTACTTTACCTTTGTATTTTCCTTTGCCTCTAGAATATTTCCTTGCTAGAAGGGATTCAATTACTTCAAGATCACTGTCTAAACTTTGGTTTGATTCATCTTCACTTTCTAACTAAGATTTCTTTTTTCCTTTCTCCTTGAGTGAAAGTTTGGCTTCAAATGCTGATTCAATATTTTTGGAAGCTGGAATATAGTTATCAAAGTTGTCTAGTTCAAATACAGTCAATCTTCAACTATAGCCTCTAGATTTATCTTATGATTTGCTTCACATCTTCTTTCCTGAATTGCAGAGACTCTGATTGCATAAATGGGAAGTAGAGTTCTGAGAACTTTGCTTATAACTATCTCTTCACTGATATCTCCTCTAGAAGCTTTGATTGCACTGACACATGCTTTAACTCTTTCAACATATTTTGCAATATTTTCATCCTCTCTCATCCTTATTTGATCAAATTTTCCTCTCAGACTTTTTGCTTTGGCTCTTCTAACATTATCATCTCCTCAATAGATCTCTTTCAGCTTTTCCCACATTTCAAAGGCAGATTTGCAGTGCTTGATATCATCAAATTCTTCATAACTTAGAGCAAATGCTATATCTATCATCATAATGTTGTGAGTCTTCTTTTCAGCAATATCATTGACAGATAGTGTACCAGCTAGTTCTGCATATTTTTCATCAAGGTACTTTAGTCTTGTATCACCAATGGATGCTAGGTGAAGTCTCATCAGTCCTTGCCATGTTGAGAAGTTATTTCTATTAAGTCTTGGGATTTCCCTTTTGTAAGACATCCTAATATTTGGCTTAGATATTTGAAATCTTATCCTGTAAGCACCAAAATCTCTAATACCAATTGTTGGAAATAGAGATGGAGTAATTGAGAGGGGAGGGATGAATCAGTTACCACAAAAATATTTTTACAGATCCTTAGATGTCTTAAAATACAGTTGTTGCTGACACTTGGTAACCACACAAATAAATGTTGAGATTAGATAGATTTTTTGTTAAATTTATTAAGCATTTAAAGTGATTAACATGGATGCATAAAGAAAAAACATGAACACAAGAGACACCAGATTTAACATGGAAACCCAATTTTGAAAAAAACCACCAAGTAACTAGTTACCAATTTTTACTCTTCTGAACTGAGCCCTGTTAGGAGCCAACCCTATTAAAAGTTACAAAACACACTATTAGGTGTGACCCTATTAGAGGATTTGATCACCTTGTTAGAAGTGGCCTTGTGAGAGGTCTTTAAAACAATTCAACTGAATTGTCACCTTGTTAGAGGATTTACAAAATGGCTATCAAACCAATTCTGTTAAGAGATTTTGAATCACTATTACAATGATTAGAACACAACAATGAAGTGATCTGAGATATACACAACTTATCTTTCTTGAATATAGATCTCTGTTCTGCTTCATTAGATCCTCACTGATTGAATGCATCTTTGCAGCTTCATAGGGATGACAAATTCTTCCTCAACATTTGCTCATGTAATTGCTTATACATTCGCACTTTTATGCATCCACACACTTCTACATACATTGAATTCACAACTTGACCTTTCATATATACCTTATAGATTGTCAAGTTGGCTCAATTATAAGTTTACAACAACTAAAAAAACATAAATTAGTCTGCTACACAAAACAATTAAACTTAATTCTTCATAATCATAAAATTCTTTGCTGCTCGACCCAGCTCAGTGACCACTGCTTCAAAATGGTTTCCCCATGTTAACCAAGTGAAGCTCAGTAAACACTACAAACCTTGCAACTTCCTTTGGAGATCGAGTTAACTAGGTAAATACTAACCTTCCTTTGTTTACTGAGTGAGCTCGGTAAAAGCTAACTTTCCTTTGCTTACCAAGTGAGCTCAGTAAAAGCTAACTTTCCTTTGCTTATCGAGTGAGCTCTGTAAAAGCTAACTTTCCTTTGCTTACTGAGTGAGCTTGGTAAAAGCTAACTTTCCTGTGTAATGTTTAAGAATGCTCGGTAGTCACTATAAATTTCTTTGCTAACCATCTGAGCTCAGTAGGCATTATCTGATGGATGATATGACATTTGTGTAACATCAAAGACAATACACAATTGTATCCAACACCTAGTATGTAGCCTAAGTCTCCTCTATAGATTTTGTGTACCTCTGGTAGTGTACTTATTATTGCACCTCTGGGATTAGATGTCGGTGTTGTGATTGGAACCTTTGAGTTAGTATACTTTTAGGATTCCTGGACTTAGAGAGTATTTTTATGCTATGTGATTTAGGTAGCCTATTAGGGACTTGAGATTATATCCTCAGCATGGTGGGAGTGGACCACTTAGGTTCCACTTGATTGGGTGGTAGTGTTTTCCACTCTTATCATTTGAGATTTGTTCAACACATCGTGGCTGTGTATTCTATGATGGCTTCTATCTTCATAGATTTTGATGGTGGACATGTATCCTCGCATTGATAATTGCATATGTTAGATGATGTTATCTTAAGCTTTACTTTGCATGTTAGATTACTTTCTGTATATGATGTAGTATGTTTAGGTGTGACATTCCTATTATGTTAATACCAATGATCTCTTCGGTGCTTTGGGATGTTACACACAGAGGGATGGCTAGAACTCATGATGGTCTAATGATGCTATTTATAGTTGGGAGGAACCATGCACTTAGTTATTCATGTTTGTGATGTATGGTTATCTTTTATGATGGATGGTTATATCTTTTGTGATGATGTATCATGTACAATTTGTGGTTTTATTTATGTTATTGCATCATGGATTAGAGATAGTATGATGATGTAGTTTATTTATACAGATGTTTATTCTTTCAAGCCTTTCATACCCTGTGACATGTGTAGTGGATGATTGAGAATTTGACAGTGTAATTTATGAACATTGGACTTTTCATTACTATTTCATGTGGATGTAGTATTAGATGGAAACATAATTAGTTATGATTAGATGTGATTCAACATTAAGGGATTCCTAAAGAATGTAACTTGTTGTGTATGTTATGTTTACTTAAATTGATGCTAATACTTCCGTTGCTATGTATAAGTTGTGAATGGTTTTACTTTCATGTATTAAAAAAATTTTGTTTGGAAAAATTAGTAAAATTTTAGGATAATTGTTTGGATTCTATGGCGGGGCATTACATTTGGTATCGGAGCCCGAGTTTCAACATTGGGAGCACTAGGTATATTAGAATGGCACTAGTTGTTAACTAGTTGAACAAAACAAAAAAATTGAACTATCATGTCTATCTTTTTCAAACTAAAAACTTGAAACTAGGTGAACCGAAACAAAACTTAAAATCATTACTTGCATATTTTTCAGGTGAACTGAAACAAAACTTAAAATCGTTACTTGCATATTTTTCATACTTCAACACTTAAGTTTCAAACTTGAAATTCTACTTAAACCTAAACGTGGGCAAAATTGAAAATTGAAACTCATTCTATTTGCAAAACATGTATCTTTTATCTATGTATTAAGGTAGTATGCCTTTGATTATATTTACAAGCATTATGTTGCTCTTGTTTAGAATGTATTAAGGGATCTATTTCAATAGTTGTTAAAAAAAAAAAATGTAGGATCAATGTCATTTTCAGTTTACTATTAAACTAGAATCATATTGTTCTAAGCATGTTGTAATATGACCAGTGGAATCATATTTCCCTACAGGGGGAAAGGGTTCAATGGGACCCACAAAGTGAGTATCTTAGTTTTTCCTTTTTGTAGGCTTCTAGGAGTAAGCCTAATTCTAGGGGGGGTGGATGTAGTGCCTGCCCCTAGGTAACATTCTTGTCAAACTCTTTTAGGGTTAGTTTTATGTTGATGGTTACTTGCATTGTTTTGAGACTATAAAATATTGTGTTACGGAATCAGTTGATTTATGATGAGGTTACTTGGTACTTTATAGTTCATGTATGTATGATGATTATTTTCAATGTTTGCAATTATTGATGATGATTATTATATTATTTCTAGCTATTGATGATGATTAGTTAGATGATTTACTATCACATGTGTTTTCTTATGGATACTTACCCCATACTTGGATGTGTATAGTGTGCATGTTTGTTCTTATGTATGACATTTCTGATGTAGTTAAGGGAGTCATAGTCACCTGCTAGTCAGAATCTACACGATGCACCACTTCCTGCCATTGCCTGTTTAGTTTGGTATATATTATGCTTTTATGTGCGTGGTTTTTATGCAGGTTGCAATTATTGGCTATCAAATTCCTTGAATTACTAGGATGAGTGTACCATATCACACTATCTCAATGGTAAGAGAGGAGAGATAAATTTTCAAGTCCATATCCCAACTTTTTAAGCTATTTGTCCTATTGGAAATTAGGACAAGTATTTGAGTTGAGTGCCCTTCGAATGCATCAAATGATGTAATTCGTGATATTAACCCTTTTGGTTTGATTTTGTATGTATTTTGACTATGATGGGTTTTTGTATTTTACCTTGTGAGCCTTTGGAGTATTTTTTATTAATTAAGCCTAATTAAAAGATTTAATTAATGGTTTAATTTAATGGAAAATTAATATGACATTTTAATATTTATTTTATTTAATTAATTGAGAAATTAAATAAATAAAATAATTAAGTTTGAAGGTAAAAGTTATAATTTGAAAGTTGGAATGTGATAATATTATTTAAGTTAATAAATATTTTATTAATTAAAGTTTAAAAAGTAAATTTAAAAGTGGAAATATATTAAAATTATTAAACTTAGTGCATGAGATTTAAAAATAATAAATAAATTAAATTGAAAAGAGTAAGTAAATATTATATTAATTAATGTGCATTATTTTAATATTTGCTAACACAGGAGTTTGCACTCTAAGAATGCACAAGTTGTCTACACTTAGGAGTTAGCATATTATTTGAGCACATGGTGTCTACAACCTTATGACACATCTAGAAGGTTGGAGAAGGCTCATGCTTAGTTGTCATGTTGATCTCCTAGTTCTTTCTAGACACATTCTAGATGCATCTTAGAGGCCTTTAAATAGAGGCTCTTCTAGTGTGTTTGGACAAGCTTCAAAGCTTACATGCATTTGAGAAGCTCATATGCTTCTACATGCTCATATGTTTCTACAAGCACTTCTAGTCACTTGGAGGTTTCGGTTGGCTTGGATCTTGGAGGAATTGCGAATTGTTGGAGAAGGAAGGGATTTTTCTATGGACTTCTGAGGCATGGAAAATTAGGATCAACATCCAGGTGCACTTGTGATTTTTGCATAATCTATTTGCACTCTTTCTCTTCCTATCTTCTTCGTGACTGTTATATGTGTCTGAATATTCTCTGTGATTGAATCTGCAATTTGAAATTGGAATCTAGATATGTATGTTATTTGGTTGCAAAGAAAATATTAGAAAACCCTAGTTCCAATTAAGAAGAATTTAGATCCAAATCGGATTTGGGTTTGAATTAGAATCAAATTGAGAAATAGATTTGAAAATGGTTTTAAAATTTATAGCCAAACCCATTAGAGGAATTATTGGATAAATTTAGAGAACAAATATTTATAAAAAAATTATTAAAGTTTGGAAGCCTTTTTAAAAATTGTGTATATGTTCTTTATGGAACATACATGTTTATATATTTTTAGATCTCCATATATATATATATATGTATGTATGTATGTATGTATGTATGTATGTATGTATATGTATATATGTATATATATATATATACATATATATATATACATGTATATATATATACATATGTATGTATGTATATATATATCTATGTGTGTGTGTATATATATATCTAAAAAAATTTTTTTTAATGTTTTGGGGAGGGGTGGGCAGTCACATCCCACTCCCACCTTCGGTGGTCATTGTCCATGACAGTGGACACACCGAAAGTCCTTTATGACTGCTCGGTGGCCACTGCTGTGGCAGTGCCATGGTAGGCCTCCTGTACGGGACGGGGCTGTAGTCGTGGTAGTCTGCGATTTATTTTTATCGCAGTGTATAATGTGTTATGTTATGTGAATTGATTTTTTATAAAATGAAATATTATTATTTATTATATATATAATATAATATTATATTGTAATTCGATTTTTAAGTGATGAAGTTAATGAATATTAATTATTATATATGTGTGTGTGTGTGTGTGTGTGTGTGTGTGTGTGTGTGTGTGTGTGTGTCTTTATTTAAGTAATTAATCAAGTCAAGAAAAAAAGTAATAAGTGATAATAGAATGAGTTTAAATATTTAAGTCATCAATTATTTTTTGGGTTCTTGAAATTGTAAATGGATTGATTGGAAAAGATAACTGATTTAAAAGTATTAAAAATAATTTGTGAATTATTATTAAAAGAGAAGAGATATTGAATTATTAATTTGAATATTGAGGGATTAGAAAATTGAGTCTAATGGCTGACTTTTAATATTAATTATTTAATGTATATTAAATATTATTGAATATATATTAAATAATTAAGAGATGGTAATTTATATTATGTAAAGATGTTTAATGATGATTATTTAAATTAAAAGAATTTAATGATATGGGATTAAGATCTAATTGACAAGGAGTCATTGTTACGATTTGAATACGTTATGTATTATTGAATAAATTATTGAACTAATATTAGAGAATTAGATTATGGTTGGTCATTAACTTACAAATTATGACTAGTTATTATTGGGATGTTGATATGTATATGTAATTATTAATTAAATTAATTAATTAGAGTTAATTAAGTTTAATTAATAATTAAGTTATGTAACAAAGTTTTAATTGATATGATAATATAGATTCTTTTAGTGGAGTTGTTAAGTATCTACATTGAAATTGATAAGTCTTATTCTAATGACTTGAATAATGACTTTAGATATTATAATGGTGAGACTTAGTGATATTTAATTAAGTATTATTATAATGATATAAAGTCATGGATTGTGTACCTATGTTAATTGATTGGTTTAATTGATCATTTTAATAAAGTTAAAATCTTCCTATTCGAAGACTGATAATTGGCTTTCTTATAATTTAAAAGAATGTGATCCTTTAGTTTTGTTTGAAGAAGATGAATTAATGATAAGGAAGAGTATCTCAATTAGAATATGGATCTTTGTTAAATAAAGAGAACAATTTAATTAAGGGACGATGAAGATTTGTTTAATGAGTAAATATTTATCCTTCAGTTATTCTTAGAATGTAATTTTAAATAATGAAAGGATAATGCTAACGAGGGAACAAACGGGTTGACTTGTAGGTCAAATGATTACTTTTATGTACTTGAAGTATACTTGAAACGAAAATTGAAGCTCTACACTTAATTCAACTATGTAAACCAAAACATGTTTTTGCATTGTGTTTTCTCTATGCTTCTTGTTTTGGATTTTGGGTTGACTAGTGTTGACAAGTCTTAGGTTGTTACCAAAAGCTCAGGGGTTTATGAGATATGATGGCATGTTGATCTTATTTGGTCTCGATCTTTCTAAACCCAACCATGGTTATGTGATAGTATGCTCTATGAGATGTTTGTATTTATTGATTGTTATTGCTCATCAGTCTTATTGAGTGAAGCTGAGTTATATGTATCTGAGATACTTGACTTAAGCATTTTTGAGTCATCGATCAGTTATCCTTGGATTACTTTCCAATCGCCATGATGGAATTGAAATGTTGATTTATTTCTTGTTGATGTCATGTTGTGACATGTTTTGACTCAACCATTTTGGAGTCTTTGATCAGTATTACTTTGAGATACCTTTTGGTTGCTTGTTAAGAACCAATGGATATTGTGATTCATATTGAAGTTTATATGTATGAGGTTTATTTTGTGGAGTTTTTATGTGTTCTTGGATGGGAGAACCATGTTATTATCAGGTTTCCTATTAAGGAACCAAGTTTAAGCTTTATGAGTGTTGTGGTATGGTACACAACTGTGGATTTATGTGCTTAGGAGAGGTTGTCTAGGTACATGACTATGGGAGTGGCTTGCATAGGAGTCTGGGGCCCAAACTGGTCAGTACCAGGGTAACCTAATGCAATTTATGTAATAAGTGATAATCTAGTGATTAAAATTTATGGGGAGAAACACACTAAAAAGATAAGAGATATTTGATCCACCCATTCTTTGAGTGGTTGTATAGACTAAGGATGGGAATGGGATGAGTGCCTCATCTTCTTGAGAGGGCTTCTTGGTTTCCACATGTGCCGAGTTGAGGGTCCAAGTTTAGAGTATCTAATCCAGGGTAACTCAACACATGAGGGTCTATGATCTAATGAGAGACCAGCCTAGTGTAACTCAAGCAGCCATGTGATGACACTCCTTAGTATGTAGCCTGAGTCTCCTCTATAGATTTTGTGTACCCTTGGCAATGTACTTATTATTGTGCCTCTACGATTAGATGTCAGCTTTGTGATTGGAACCTTTGAGTTAATATACTTTTAGGATTCCTAGACTTAGAGAGTATTTTTATGCTATTCAATTTTGGTAGCCTATTAGGGACTTGAGATTATCTCCTCAACACAGTGGGAGTGGACCTCTTAGGCTCCATGCGGTCGGGTGGTAGTGTTTTCCACTCTTATCATTTGAGATCTATTGAAGACACCATGGCTGATGTATTCTATGATGGCTTCTATCTTCATGGATTTTGATGGTTGACATGTATCCTCCCATTGATAATTGCATATGTGAGATGATGTTATCTTAAGCTTTAGTTTGCACGTTAGATTACTTTCTCTATATGATGTAGTATGTTTAGGTGTGACATTCCTACTATGTTAATATCGATGATCTCTTCAGTGCTTTGGGATGTTATGCACATAGGGATGGCTAGGAACCATGATGGTCTAATGATGCTATTTACGATTGGGAGGAACTGTGCACTTAGTTATTCATGTTTGTGATATATGGTTATCTTTTATGATGGATGTTTATATCTTTTGTGATGATGTATCACGTATGATTTGTGGTTTTATTTATGTTACTGCATCATGGATTAGAGATAGTATGATGATGTAGTTTATTTATACGGATGTTTATTCTTTGAAGCCTTTCGTACCCTATGACATGTGTAGTGGATGATTGAGCATTTGAAAATGTAATTTATGAACGTTGGACTTTTCATTACTATTTCATGTGGATGTAGTATTAGATGGAAACATAATTAGTTATGATTAGATGTGATTCAACATTAAGGGATTCCTAAGGAATGTAACTTGTTGTGTATGTTATGTTGACTTAAATTGATGCTAATGCTTCTGTTACTATGTATAAGTTGTGAATGGTTTTACTTTCATGTATTAAAAAATGTTTGTTTGGAAAAGTTAGCAAAATTTTAGGATAATTCTTTGGATTTTTTGGTGGGGCATTAAATTTGGTATCAGAGCTCGAGTTTCAACATTAGGAGCACTGGGTATATTGGAATGGCACTAGTTGTTAACTAGTTGAACAAAACAAAAACTTTGAACTATTATATGTATCTTTTTCAAACTAAAACTTGAAACTAGGTGAACTGAAACAAAAATTAAAATCTTTACTTGCATATTTTTCATACTTCAACTCTTTGGTTTCAAACTTAAAATTCTACTTAAACCTAAATGCGGGAAAAATGAAAAATTGAAACTCATTCTATTTGTAAAACATGTATCTTTTATCTATGTATTAAGGTAGTATGTCTTTGATTATATTTGCAAGCATTATGTTTCTCTTGTTTAGAATGTGTTAAGGGATCTATTTTAGTAGTTGTTAAAAAAAATGTAGGATCAATGTGATTTTCGGGTTACTATTAAACTAGAATCATATTGCTCTAAGCATGTTGTAATGTCACCAGTGGAATCATATTTCCCTACAGTGAGAAAGGGTTCAATGGGACCCGCAAAGTGAGTATCTTAGTTTTTCCTTCTTGCAGGCTTCTAGGAGTAAGCCTAATTTTGGGGGGTTGGATGTAGTGCATGCCCCTAGGTCACATTCTTGTCAAAATTTTTTAGGGTTAGTTTTATGTTGATGGTTAGTAGAATTTTTTTGAGAATATCAGATATTGTGTTATGGATTCTGTTGATTTATGATGAGGTTACTTGGTACTTTATAGTTCATGTATGTATGATGATTATTTTGAATGTTTGCAGTTATTGATGATGATTTTTTTTTTTTCTAGCTATTGATGATGATTAGTTAGATAATTTACTATCACATGTGTTTTCTTATGGATACTTACCCCATACTTGTATGTGTATGGTGTGCATGTTTGTTCTTATGTATGGTATTTCTGATGTGGTTAAGGAAGGGAGTCATAGTCATCTACTAGTTGGGATCTACATGATGCACCACTTTCTACCATTGCCTATTTAGTTTGGTATATATTGTGCTTGTACATGTGTGGTTTTTATTTAGGTTGCAGGTACTGGGTATCGACTTTCCTGAATTGCTAGGATGAGCATACCCTATCGCACTATCTCAATGGTAAGAGAGAGGAGATAAATTTTGAAGTCCATAGATCCCAACCCTTTAAATCATTTGTCCTAATTGGAAATTAGGACAAGTATCAGAGTTGAGTGCCCTCTGAATGTGTTAGATGACGTAATTTGTGATATTAACCCATTTGGTTTGATTTTGTATGTATTTTGGCTATGATGGGTTTTCGTATTTTACGTTGTGAGTCTTTGGAGTATTTTTTATTAATTAAGCCTAATTAAAAGATTTAATTAATGGTTTAATTTAATGGAAAATTAATATGATATTTTAATATATATTTTATTTAATTAATTGGAAAATTAATTAAATAAAATAATTAAATTTGAAGATAAAAGTTATAATTTTAAAGTTGGAATGTGATAATATTTGTTTAAGTTAATAAAATTTTTATTAATTAAAGTGGAAATATATTAAAATTAATAAAAGATTCTAGATTTCATGTGAATAAAATATAAATATATTAAGATAAACTAAGTGAAATTATTAAAGTTAGTGGATGAGATTTAAAAATAATAAATAAATTAAATTGAAAAGAGTAAGGAAATATTATATTAATTAATGTGCATTATTTTAATATTTTCTAACACAGGAGTTTGCACTCTAAGAATGCACAAGTTGTCTACACTTAGGAGTTAGCATATTATTTGAGCACATGGTGTCTACAACCTTATGACTCATCTAGAAGGTTGGAGAAGACTCATGCTTAGTTGTCATGCTTATCTCCTAGTTCTTTCTAGACACATTCTAGATGCATCTTAGAGGCTTTTAAATAGAGGCTCTCCTAGTGTGTTTGGACAAGCTTCAAAGCTTACATGCATTTGAGAAGCTCATATGCTTCTACATGTTCGTATGTTTCTACAAGAACTTCTAGTCACTTGGAGGTTTCGGTTGGCTTTGATCTTGGAGGAATTGCGAATTGTTGAAGAATGAAGGGGTTTTTCTATGGACTTCTAAGGCATCCTAAATTAGCATTAGTGTCTAGGTGCACTCATGATTTTTGCATAATCTATTTGCACTCTTTCTGTTCTTGTCTTCTTCGTGACTGTTAGATGTGTCTGAATATTCTCTGTGATTGAATTTGCAATTTGATATTGGAATCTAGATATGTATGTTATTTGGTTGCAAAGAAAACATTAGAAAACTCTAGTTCCAATTAAGAAGAATTTAGATCCAAATCAGGTTTGGGTTTGAATTAGAATCAAATTGAGAAATAGATTTGAAATTGGTTTCAAAATTTATAGCCAAATCCATTAGAAGAATTATTGGATAAAGTTAGAGAACAAATATTTTATAGGAAAATTATTAAAGTTCGGAAGCCTTTTTGAAAATTGTGTATATGTTCTTTATGGAAACATACATGTTTATATATTTTCAGATCTCCATACATACATACATACATATATATATATATATATATGTTTATACTATAGTACAAAACTCTGTGTATACACACACACACACACATATACATATATACATATATATATATATATATATATATATATATATATATATATATATATATAATTGAAAAGTCATATGTTATAACGTAGTGAAGAGATTGTTTATTAAAAATTCAAATTGCGCATGAGAAAGCGTTTAATGAAAAATGTTTTGGCGAGGGGCGGGCAGTCACATCCCACCCCCACCCCCGGCGGTCACTGTCCATGACAGTGGACGTGCCAGCAGTCCTTTGTGACTGCCCAACGACCACTACCATGGCAGTGCCACGGTTGGCCTCTCGTACGAGACGATGCTACAGTCATGGCAGTTTGTGATTTATTTTTATTGCAGAGTATAATGTGTTAGTTTTTGTGAATTAATTTTTTATAAAATGAAATTATTATTATTTATTATATATATATATATGTAATATTAATAAAATTTTATTTAAGTAATTAATCAAGTCAAGAAAATTTCTAATAAGTGATAATAAAATGAGTTTAAATATTTAAGTCATCAATTATTTTTGGGGTGCTTGAAATTGTAAATGGATTGATTGGAAAAGATAAATGATTTAAAAGTATTAAAAATAATTTGCGAATTATTATTAAAAGAGAAGAGATATTGAATTATTAATTTGAATATTGAGGGATTAGAAAATTGAGTCTAATGGTTGACTTTTAATATAATTATTTAATGTATATTAAATATTATTTAATATATACTAAATATTATTTAATATATATTAAATAATTAAGAGATGGTAATTTATATTATGTAAAGACGTTTAATGATGATTATTTAAATTAAGAGAATTTAATGATATGGGATTAAGATCTAATTGACAAGGAGTCATTGTTACGATTTGAATACGTTATGTATTATTAAATAAATTATTGAACTATTAATATTAGAGAATTGGATTATGGTTGGCCTTTATCTTACAAATTATGGCTAGTTATTAATTGGGACGTTGATATGGATATGTAATTATTAATTAAATTAATTAATTAGAGTTAATTAAGTTTAATTAATAATTAAGTTATGTAACAACATTTTAATTGATATGATAATATCGATTCTTTTAGTGGAGTTGTTAAGTATCTACATTGAAATTGATAAGTCTTATTCTAATGACTTGAATAATGACTTTAGATATTATAATAATGAGACTTAGTGATATTTAATTAAGTATTATTAGAATGATATAAAGTCATGGATTGCGTACCTATGTCAATTGATTGGTTTAATTGATCATTTTAATAAAGTTAAAATCTTCTTATTCGAAGATTGATAACTAGCTTTCTTATAATTTAAAAGAATGTGATCCTTTGATTTTGTTTGCAGAAGATGAATTAATGATAAGGAAGAGTTATCTCAATTAGAATATGGATCTTGGTTAAATAAAGAGAACAATTTAATTAAGGGACAATGAAGATTGGTTTAATGAGTAAATATTTATCCTTCAGTTATCCTTAGAATGTAATTTTAAATAATGGAAGGATAATGCTATCGAGGGAACAAACGGATTGACTTGTAGGTCAAATGATTACTTTTATATACTTGAAGTATACTTGAAATGAAAACTAAAGCTCTAACTTAATTCAACTATGTAAACAAAAACATGTGTTTGCATTGTGTTTTCTCTATGCTTCTTGTTTTGGGTTTTGGGTTGACTAGTGTTGACCAGTCTTAGGTTGTTACTAGAGGCTTAGGGGTTTATGAGATATGATGTCATGTTGATCTTATTTGGTCTCAATATTTCTAAATCCAACCATGGTTATGTGATGGTATGCTCTATGAGATGTTTTTATTTACTAATTTGTATTGTTCATTCTAGTCTTCTTGAGTGAAGCTGAGTTATATGTATCTGAGACACTTGACTTAACCATTTTTGAGTCATTGATCAGTTATCCTTGGATTACTTTCCAGTCGCCATGATGGGACTGAAATGTTGATTTATTTCTTGATGATGTCATGTTGTGACATGTTTTGACTCAACCATTTTGGAGTCTTTGATTAGTATTACTTTGAGATATATTTTGGTTGCTTGTTAAGAACCAATGGATATTGTGATTCATATTTGAGATTATATATATGAGGTCTATTTTGTGGAGTTTTTATGTGTTCTTGGATGGGAGAACCATCTTCTTGTTAAGGAATCGAGTTTGATCTTTATGAGTGTTGTTGTATGGGACACAACTGTGGATTTATGCGCATAGGAGAGGTTGATTATGTACATGACTATGGGAGTGGCTTGCATAGGGGTTTGAGGCCCAAAGTGGTCAGTACCAGGGTAACCTAATGCAAGTTATGTAATAAGTGATAATCTAGCAATTAAAATTTATGGGGGGAAACACACTAAAAAGATAAGTTAGAGATATTTGATCCACCCATGCCTTGAGTGCTTGTATATACTAAGGATGGGAATGGGATGAGTGCCTCATCTTCTTGAGAGGGATTCTTGGTTTGCACATGTGGCATGTTGAGGGTTTGGGGTTTAGAGTAACCAGTCCAGGGTAACTCAATGCTTGAGGGTTTGAGGTCTAATGAGAGGCCAGTCCAGGGTAACTCAAGCAACCATGTGATGACACTCCTTAGTATGTAGCCTAAGTCTCCTCTATAGATTTTGTGTACCTCTGGTAGTGTACTTATTGTTGTGCCTCTAGAATTAGATGTCAATTTTGTGATTGGAACCTTTGATTTAGTATACTTTTAGGATTCCTAGACTTAGAGAGTTTTTTTATGCTATTCGATTTTGGTAGCCTATTAGGGACTTGAGATTATCTCCTCAACACAGTGGGAGTGGACCACTTAGGTTCCACGTGGTCGGGTGGTAGTGTTTTCCACTCTTATCATTTGAGATCCATTCAAGACACCGTGGCTAATGTATTCTATGATGGCTTCTATCTTTATGGATTTTGATGGTGGACATGTATCCTCACATTGATAATTGCATAGGTTAGATGACGTTATCTTAAGCTTTAGTTTGCACATTAGATTACTTTCTCTATATGATGTAGTATGTTTAGGTGTGACATTCCTACTATGTTAATATCGATGATCTCTTCCATGTTTTGGGATGTTACGCATGGAGGGATGGCTAGGACCCATGATGGTCTAATGATGCTATTTATAGTTGGGAGGAACCATGCACTTAGTTATTCATGTTTTTGATATATGATTATCTTTTATGATGGATGTTTATATCTTTTGTGATGATGTATCATGTATGTTTTGTGGTTTTATTTATGTTACTGTATCATGGATTAGAGATAGTATGATGATGTAGTTTATTTATACAGATGTTTATTCTTTCAAGCCTTTCATACCCAGTGACATGTTCAGTGGATGATTGAGCATTTGAAAATGTAATTTATGAATGTTGGACTTTTCATTACTATTTCATGTGGATGTAGTATTAGATGGAAACATAATTAGTTATGATTAGATGTGATTCAACATTAAGGGATTCCTAAAGGATGTAACTTGTTGTGTATGTTATGTTTACTTAAATTGATGCTAATTCTTTCATTACTATGTATAAGTTTTGAATGGTTTTACTTTCATGTATGAAATTTTTTTTTTTTTGGCAAACTTAGTGAAATTTTAGGATAATTCTTTGGATTCCTTGGTAGGGCATTACATTGTATAGATCAATGATTGGAAAGATACAATATGTTGTTTGCAACAGACCTAATTTTACATTAGTAGTTGCGTTAGTTACAAAATGTTCTATAAGTCCTAATTAAAATCACATGATGGAAGTGAAAATGATCCTAAGATATCTGGAAGGAACAAATGACTACAAATTGTATTACAACAAGAATGATAAGTTTGAACTAAATGTTTTCAATGATTCAAATTGTGCATGAAATGTTGATGATAGAAAGAATACAAGTGGATCTAAATTTTTTCTAGGAGAGACACTAGTATCATGAACAAGAAAAAAACATAATTTCATTTCTCAATCAACAACTAAAGTTGAATATGTGGTTATAGTAGTTAATTGTTCAAATATCATATGGATCAAGCAATTATTGAAAGGAATGAAGGATGAGATCACTAATTCAAGTCTATTGTGATAACACTAGTGGTATAAACATACCAAAGAATCATGTAATGCAAAAAAAGAATAAGCATATTGGATAAAAGCACAAACTTGTATAACCCTTTTATAAAGCAAAAGACTAGAAAAAGTATAACTATTCAACTTCAATAACATAACACTAGGATTATTTATTAGAATTTAAAACTTAAGTAAACTAATGAAATGTGTAGATGGGTAAACTTTAGGATTATTATTTTTAATAATTATTTGGAATAAAAATTGATATATTTTCCTAATTTTTAAGTAAGATGTTTTAGTTGCTGAAAAATGTTGAAAACGAAGCATCTAGTTTCCACCATAAAACTATGTGGAAATATACCTTTTTCCCTTTGAGCTTAGATTTTTTTATAAATTGCATATATAGCTAGATCAATCAGAAATAAAAATGAACTTTGACCTATATTTTCTCTTTTGTAACAATTTGAATTTCAACTCACCTAAAATTAATAGTTTTCATCTTCCAATACATTTTTCAAAACAAATCTATTCTAAACAAAAGAAAAATTATACATTTTGGAACAAATCTCTCTCCTTTAGAACGTCATATGGTTTTTAATTTTTTGGGATAAGATTTACTATTCTTTTCTTTCTCAAAATTAACCTATTATTGAGTGTCAAAATGTGTACTTACATTATTTTTCAATTATAAAATAATATATCTAATTAAAACACTATAATATCTATATAAGAATATTCTTAACTTTGAGCTCTACAAAATGGTGTTTATAGATTATTAAAAAAATATCATTAAAAAGAGTAAGAATTATTAAAACATTAGCTTTATGAAAGAATTTGAATTCTATAGTAATTGGACACAAACTAGTATAAAAAATACATTTAATAGACATTAATAATTGGAAAAGTCTGATAACATATATAATTTAGCTACAATGAATTTATCTAGAGAATATGTTTGAAAAATAATCATTTTTAGAGAGAAATAGTCAAATTCAATCATTCTGATAA
Source organism: Cupressus sempervirens (assembly GCA_028749045.1). Lineage (NCBI taxonomy): Eukaryota > Viridiplantae > Streptophyta > Pinopsida > Cupressales > Cupressaceae > Cupressus > Cupressus sempervirens. Next base: position 137,672,597 of record CM053791.1, on the reverse strand, counting down.
GTCATCCTAAATGGTGACACAAATTTTTTCTTTTATCATATTGCTATCAAATATCATTACTTGAGAGAGCTAGTTCAATACAAAGAAGTGAGATTAAAGAATGTGATCACTAAGGAGAAAATAGATGATAGATTCACTAAAGTTTTACCAAAGGATGATCATGAATAACTAAGAAGGAAATTAGGGGTGATCCCCTAGAAAAGGCCACTTAAGTTGAAATGGTGCTCTACATCAAATGGGTTGACCAGAATATCTTACAATTTGATGCAAACAATCTTACTTTTGGAGTTACCTAAGTTAGTAGTAGAGGAATAACGAGAAAATCATGTTATTAGTCATATGCAAATGACATATGATGAATTCAATATTGACATGAATATATCTACATGAAAAGATGAATGTATCTAATATGATAGAGGGACATTATGAGTTTCATATTAGAGCTACATGGATAAGAATATGAATGAAACTAAAAGAAAGAGATTGTTGGACACATAGATGAAAACAAAAATGAAATTAAGGGTACTAATGAAGATCTAATACTATACACATAGGGAGTTTTCTTGGTGCGGTACATGTTTTGGATTTCATGAGTTAGAGGTAATGCCATTAGTGCCAAAGAGAGAGAGATTGTTGAAAACTACAATTGGAACAATTTCTATGTTGTCATTGATGTCAAACCTTATTTGTATGATAGTTTACTATCTAATTTGAGGGCTATATCTATATGATTGATGAAGATGATTTGAGAAGTTTTTCATAAAACAAGTACCTTGAGGAAAGGTTGAGCAATGAGAAGAAACTAGAAATGTGCACCTTATTAGTTAGACTTTGAAAAGATAAAGGGATTGTTTAATTATGCCATATATTAATAAGATAGCTTTACTGAAGTCTTGAAGAAATGATCAAAGATTGACCAAATGCATAGTCTACACCAAGCAATAGAGTAGAAGATTAAGGAACTTGAAATGTATCTTAAGTGATGCAAATGTTGACTGAGTGCTAGTATGTGCCAAGTAGAAGTAGTGTTGAATTATCATCAGTATTGACTGGGTCTCAATATATATGTGAAACAATAATGTTAGTGATCTAGTAACCTGATGATGATCAAGCATAAAAACATTGTGTTGGTCGAGGAACAAATTTTGTTGGTTTATGAGGAAATCATTATATCCAGCCAAGAGAGTTGATTTCTTCAAATATGTAAAGTGTGTTGAAGATAAGGATAGATGACCTAGAACATTTAAATCAAAAGAATTTGTGTTTACAAGTTTCTAAGGAAAGATTCAAGGATAAATTTGGAGAAGTTTCTAGAAGGATGAAATGATGGAAGGCTTCAATGAATCTGGCCCAACCCTAAGATCTACAGTGGTTTTTATGAAGAAAATGATCAAAATTACCTATTTAAGGAGGTACAAGGGTTAATCTAATAAGGTTAGACCAATTGTTGATGCTATTGATTGGTGAACTTTAGTAGAAGACTAAGAAGACTTGAGAAGAAGGAAACAATGATTTCTTGAAGGGTTTCCAAGTGAACAAAAGACTGAGATAAAAATAAAGGCTAGTTAGTGTACTAGCATTCAAGCTAAACAATGATCTCTACATAGAAAGTGAGTATTATTTTCTTGATCAAAACTTGTTGTTACTATCTAACCATTGTATCAATATTAAAATCCTTTAATCAAAGTTGGTCTAATAGTCATATATAAATCCTTTAATCAAGGTAGCATTCTAGTGAAATGTTCTAAAGTCCTCTAACAAGGCTACTCCTAATGGGGTGATTAAATACTTTAACAAGGTCACATTTAAAATTGTGTTTTGTAAGCTTTAATAGGTTTTCCTCCTAATAGAGCTCACTTTAGAAGAGTAAAATATTGGTGACATGTTACTGGTAGTTTTTCCCAAATTGAGTTTCCACATTAAACCCTAGTGTCAAAATTGTGTGGATGTTGTTTGTGATGATTTACTATTAATGTTTACATTATAGAATTCTATTATATTTAGGACAGTGGACTAATAGTTTATGTTGCTAAAGTTTACTATAGAGGATGACCTAATATATTTTTAGATCAAAAGTCATTTAAGATTTTATTTGTTCAATTGGTACATCTAGACCTTGGATAACTAATTCACCTCATCCTATTAGTTGTTCTAAAAATTCTAACACATGGTAATAGTATTCCTTTCTATTTGGTTGTACATTCTTCATATGTCATGTTAGTTGTGATAATTCCAACATGAATTTCTAGTATATGTTCAATCTCCTTTGTTTCTAAAGTGTTTTCTATCCAATACTTGACTGTGTATCTATAACCTCATCTTCAACATGTCATTCATGATCCTTTTTCAGATGTAAAAGGTTAAATATTGGTGAAATATTCATTTCAAGTGCTATACAAAATCTCCAACTTCAATACTAAGTGTCTCCTCTTTGAATTTTTTTTTGTAATTTAAAAGCATTTTTGGGACTACTCCATATAGAATGTTGATTTACTAGTGTTCCTATTTAACAAAATCACTGTATGAAATTTTTGGCTATTATAAAATCAAATACCATCCCTTTCTCTTATCTCCAACTAAGCATTAAACAAATTTATCAAACTCTTGTTTACCACTTCTTTCTATCCATTATTTTATCAACAATATGATAAGATAAATTCAAATCTATTTTTAGCATCCTCCACAATGTTCACCAAAATTACACAACAAACTTGGTGTCTTGATCTAAAACTATGCTCTTTGGTAGACAATGTTGTCTCACCACTTCTCTAAAAAAAAAAAATTCCACATGAACAATATCATTTCTCTTCTTGCAAGAGATAAAATGTTAATCTTTTAAAACCTATCAACAACCAAAAAAATTGAATCACACCCTCATTGAATCCTTTGTAAGCCAAGAACAAAGTCCATACTCATATCCTCTCATGGACTATTTTGTACATGTAATGGTTAATATAACTCTATATTCTACTTTGATCATTTTTCTATCTAACATAGTCTAGAAATCCGTACAAATTTATTGAAATCTTGCTATAAGTGTGGTTAGTAATAATTCTCATGAAACAATGCAATAGTCTTATCATGACAAAAATTCCCATGTGACCCTTCACTATGCTTCTCCTTAATGATATTATCACATATAGAACTCCTCAAAATGCATAATTTCCATTCTTTGAATAACATACCATCCAGGATGATGAATTCAACCACCTTGTTTTGTCTAGAGTAATAGGTTCTATTCAATATTTTCAAGCTTCACCAAAATCAAAATCCATTGGATAAAAAATTTTGAGTTCTTATAAGCCAATAATCTCAATCTTCATCTTTGTTAGAAAAATCTATCTCTTGCTAAGAGAATCTATAATCCTATTAGGCTTTGTTCTCATGTGTTTGAAATAAAACATATAACTCTATTAAAAACTAATCCATTTCAAATGTGTCTTATTTAGTATTCCTTGAATGTTCAAATATTACAAATATTGATGATTAATATTAAAAAAAACCCCTTTGGTATAAGATAATATCTCCATTTCTTCAATGCCTTAGCTCTATGATGAGGTCAAAGGAAGGAGAATTTCTATAGGAGATGTCCTAGCTACCAGCAATTAATCACATAGCTGAATATAAACAATAACATAGATATTTAGATCCATAACATTGCCAATTCTCATATAATATTTTCATCCAACATTCCTATCTATAAGGCCTTCTGGGTTATGGCCAAATGTGAAGCAATTAAAACAATAATTATACAAGATCTCATAAAATCCAACTCCTAGCTAGTCTAGATTTGTAATATGATAGAAAATGGTAAGAAGAATCTAGAAATTATGCTCACAAGTCACCAATCAACCTTATTATTCTCCAAGCCACACTTAGCTACTCGATTTGCTACACTTCTCTCCTTCTCACCTACTACACCTTCTCTATGATGGATGATAATGATTCAAGATTCTAAAATACAATCTACTTATACCCAACTAAGCCACAAGTCATCTTGCAATAGATATTAATTAGAAGATTTCATAGTTATCTTACAACACCCATTAAATGCACCTAGGATCAAATAACTCCATACACATCTATAGATTAATCCATGTCACAACCACATGCTACATACATTAAATGCACCAACTTGACCAATAGAATCTATAAAAAAAAAAAACTACACTCTCAAGCATCATCAAAACCTCTAGCTAAGCACTGTCAAGCTCCTTTTGGTTCTGAGCACCTTTAGGTATTGAGTACCTTTAATGAGCAAGTTCATTTAGGTTCTAAGAATAGTAGGAATGATTGATACAAAATTTATGCCAAGCCCCTTCAGTGACCAAGCCCCTCAATCAACACTACAACTAGGAGCTTCTCAATAGAGACTACGCATCAACCCTCCTAAAACTAAGTCCTCCAACTCCAAGGTCATAAAAACTCCAGCACATAGGATTACCAACTTACATAGGATGCTCCTACATCACTCTAGTATTAAATTCTTGATCATATATTGAATATTTTTTGATTGGCATCATTTAACTTCTCAATAAAGTAAGAAATATATCTACCTTCTTGGCTCAAAAAAACTCCTATTGAATTCTAACTAGCATCACAGTCTACCTCAAAAATATTATTTAAAATTAGAAGCGAATAATTAGTTTGCTGCTATTACTTTTTTGCTTCAATAATTTAAAATTCTTATTCACTCCTGTAGTCCACTTGAAATCCTTCCTATGCACTCTCATAGTTTCAATCAAAGGGTGCATAGACACTGCTAAAAATATTGATAAAATTTATGTAAAAGGGAGCCAAACCATGGGAAGATCTTATCTAAATCACAATTTTTGGATTCAACCATTCGAGGATAGCCTTCACCTTTTGTAGGTTCATTTTCAAACCTTTGTTTGAAACTACCATTCCCAAATATGCTAACTCCTTAACAAAACTACATTTCTTAAAATTAATCAACAATTTCTCTTCTCTTAAGTTCTCAAAGATCCTATGAATATGAATTTTATGCTCCTCTAATGTTTTACTAAATATATAAATATCATCTAGGTGAACAATAAAAAACATACCCATAAGTTCTTTCAGATGCTCATTCATGAGCCAAATGAATTTTCTTGGTGTATTGGTTATGTCAAAAGGCATGAATAACCACTCATACAATCCCTCCTTTATCTTAAAGGGTTTATTCTATTCATCTCCTTCTCTGATCTAAATTTGGTGAAATCCACCCCTCAAATCCATCTTTTTTAAATAAAGAGATCCACTAAATATTTCCATAGTATTATCCATCCTCACCAAGAGAAATTTCTACATAATTAAATTTTTATTTATTGTTCAAAAATTTATACACATCCTCCATTCTCCATTCTTCTTTGTTTTTAATATTGTTGACCTATAAAACTTGGACTAATAATTTCTCAAATCAATCCCTTCTACAACAACTATTGGTTTTTCCAAACCCCTGCAAGTGCAGTTGTATTTCCTTTTTGGTATATAATTTTGAAAGATAATGATTTTATATTCATTTAGATAAATAATAAAGAGTAGTAATTTTCCATATATATATATATATATATATATATATATATATATATATATATATATATATATATATATATATATATATATATATATATATATATATATATATAGACATGCACACACACAAATTGTTGACATAAAGGTCAATTTTTCTATTAGTGAATCAACACTTATTCAAATGGTTACATTGCTACCAAGCTGTACAGTTGCTACAAAGCTTATTAGTTAGTTTGTAGTGTTAACCAAGTTATTCAGTTCTTCCAGAGCCAAGTAGTTAGAATGCAATGTCTACCAAGTAGTTAAGTTAGTTTGTAGTGATTTCCAAGCTACAATGTGTTTACCGAGCTTCAGAGATAAGGCACAATGTAAATTGAGAGTAGAAAATGCTATTGAGATATTTAGTGGAAAAGAAGAAGATCATAGTGTTAATTGATCTCTATAGTGTTAACCAAGTCCAATAGTGTCTACCAAGCTCACGGGGTTAACTAAGTGAATATAGTATTGACCGAGTCATGCAATATCAATCAAGTGATTCAACATCTACCAAATTTCTTAGTGTTCATCAAGTCACACAGTGTTGATTGAGTTCAAGCTACTTTGAAGTGATTAGTATGGACTCAACTTCAAGTTCAACTAAGTGGCTAAGAATGCCAAGTGTTGACACTATTTTTTGAGTATTGGAACATCACTAACTTTGTCTTTAGAACTTGAGTTATAGTTGTTGGGGTGACTTTGTGAATTGTGATGAAATTGGTATTGTATCCAAGTCTAGTAAGTTATGGTTTGGATTGATACATATGTAATGCATTTTATCATATCCAAAATATCTATGTGAAGGAGATATGATGAGCAGTAGTGAAAATTAAAGTAAGGCTACAAGAAGTATAAGGTACAATAAAGATTTATCTATCAAAGTTAGGCGATCATTGAATTTCAAGGAATCTTAGTCAAAAAATCAGAGTTGTAGATCAAAGATCAACCATTGGTCCATCCTAACAAGTGTATCAATAAAATCCTTTAACATGGTAGACTTAACAATCTTTGCTAAATCTCTTAACTAAGTGCATGCTTCATTTTATGTCTGTAAATCCTTTAACAAGGTGGACCTCATAGTCTTTATTGCTCCTAATAGGGTAGATCACCATAAGTGATCAATTGTAATCCTTAATAGTTTAACTTCATACTATAGTACTAAAGCTTGTTGGTATCATCAACACCCTAGTTTTACTTTCTAATTAGAAGGTTTCTAGGTTACCATATCTTGTGTCAAAGTGTTATAAATGTTAAGATACTTTCATTCTTTCATGCTTGCAATTAGATCGGAAGAATTAAATGGTGAATTAAGATAAATTTTTATTGGTCTCGATTTACCCCTTCACTCTTAGTAACCTTTCCTAGCTTATATTTCCAACATTTGGTATCAAAGAATTTAGGTTCTCATATGAAAAGTTTAGCAACTTGAGAAACGATTAGGCGCAATGAAGGTATACAAGTTAGATAAGGCTATTGACAATGAAAATTTGGATTTGGAATTGGCTATTGGACAACTCAAGAAAGAAAAGAAACAACTCTCTCACTCACTGAAAAGAAGGAAATATCTTGTAGGAATGAGAATCTCTACATTGAAGAAATAATTGAAGACATATATCTAGAAAGAAATTCAAATAAAGCTACTGAAGTAATCAAAGACCTATTAGAAAAGAATTCCAATCTTCAAGAAGAAGTTGGATAGCTAAAAAGAGGACAAGAAATGCAAATAGTTATACTATGTAAAGTAATGGAAGAAAAAGACAAAGCCAAAGAAGAAATAGAAGAAAAGAACAATGAAATTCAAAAACTATCCCTTCAGCAAATAGACTTCATTGATCAAATCACTAATGAAAATTAAGAGATTATGAATCTAAGATTAGAGAATGAAAGATTACAAAATGATCTTAGCATTAAAAAGAAAACCTCTAAAAGAATGATGAAATATTAGGAAAGCATGAATCAATTGAACATGAACAAAGTTAGTATAGAAATAAAGGCAAAGCTAGAAAAAGATACATAGAAGAAGGTGAATCATCTCAGCAAGGAGCTCAAAAAAATAAAAGGCCTACTTGCACTCATTGTGGTAAGATAGGTCATACATTAATTCAATGTTGGAGTAATGGTAAAGAAAAAATCAATTAAAAGTGTTACAATTGAAATAAACATGGTCCTAGAGAAAGTGAATGCAAGGAGAAACATGAGTTTGAAGGTAAATGTCACAATTTCAAGAGGTAAGGACACAAATCTTTAGAGTGCAAAACCAAGAAATTGAACCCAACTGAACAAATTGTGAAAGCAATATTTGGATGGGATTACAACACATGGTATAGACGTCATTACTCTGGTGAATTTGGGAACATTGGAAAAAAATATGTAAAACATCATATGAGGAAAAGGGATACTACAAAAAGATGTTTTATTTATACAGAACTTGGACATCTTGCCAAGAACTATATGTGCATATGTAGAATTGAAGATGAAAGGAAAGAAAAAGTTGAAAATATCAAAAAGAAAATGCTGTAGCAATGGGTACCAAAATCTTTAGAGAATGAAAATCAAGATCATGAAATGAATGGTACCCAAGTCAATGAGTTGGGTGGCTCAATCATTTCAAATTAGTTCTTTATGAGGATTAATGGAATTGTGATTTAGGAGAAGTAATCTAAAATTAGTTCTGCTAGAATAAAGGATCCAAATCAGCATTTAAGATGCATAGGGATCACTAAGTTGGTGGAAAGAAGGATACCTTATTGAGCTAGGTTGGACCACAAGGCCTTACTGAGAAAGGTAGGATTTCATATTGTTGCAAACATAAATTGGTGGTTCATATGAAGTGATGGTGACTCTACTAAGCTTTAGATGTCTCCCAAAAATTAAAGAATAAACTAAGTGGAGGACAACCTATCACTAAGAAATTTTAAATTACAAAGCATTAATGGGGATCAAATAGAGGAAATTCATTAAAAGGAAGAAATCAATTGCATTATTTTACCACAAATCTCTAAAGCTATTTGTGAAGAGAGAATTCAAAGCCTTGTTGTTGAAGAATTCTTGAAGTTTTCACAAACCCAATCTATATCACCTAATCTAGTAGTGTAATATTGAATTGTAACTATTAAAAGCATTCAGAAAAGTAAATAAGCTAACACTTATGATAGGATAAGGTTATCACCAAAAGGAAGGAAAATCAAGAATGGTAAGCTCCTTGGGCACAACTTATGATGATGAAGCTATGTCCCTAATGAATAATAGATGTATGCTCATGGTGTTCTCAAGATTCTAATAGTTGGGGCTTTTTACTAGGTGTGTATATGGGTGAGGGTTTCAACAATGGTGGTATGGATGGATTTCAGCATTATAATGGTATTTTGGCAGTTTTTAGGCTCTCAAAATAGCATTATAAGTTTGCATAAAAGTGGATGGATGGATTGTGAGAGGGAAGAGATTTATTTATAGGCTAAGAGGTAGATAAATGGATGGTTAGGATGCAAGGATGGAAGAATGGTGAGGGGCAGCTAAGATGCTTTGAAAGGGAAGCACATGGATTGTGCTTGTTTGGAGCCAATAGAGGAGTGACACTTGTCAAAAGGAGGATGAGTGTGAGGGGGTGGAATAATGGTTGGTCAAAGGGAGTAATGAGGGAGGATGGGTGTGTAAGAGGGATGTAAGAGGAATTAATGGCATGTAAGAGCCATAAATTCTCTTGGATACTTAGTTTAGTAAAGAGATTAGGGGTCAAGTGGCTTAGCTTTGATGGGATGGGTTAGTTAGATGGCTAAGTGAGGTTAGTCTAGGTGAATGGGTTAGATTAGGGGTAAAGGTTGGACTTAGGGATGTTTTTAGGGGTTCGGATAATTTATTAAATGATTTATTTAATAAATGGGTGATGTGGGATTAAATTAAATAGATTTGATGATTTATTTAATTTAATAGATGAATAGGATTTCAATTGATAAGTTGATTTTGGGTTATCATTTGATTTTATGAATTCAACTATAGTTAATTAAATTAATTAATTAACTAGGAGATGACAATTAATTAATTAATTAATTAATATTTAATTAGTAATGTCCTAGGAGATAACTAAATAAGATTACTTAGTGATGTAATCAGATTTAGGTGTATAAATTGTTGCCCCTCTTTGACATAGTGTTGGGACATCATTAGTTCAAAGAAGTTTGAATATAAATGATGTGAAGAAGACTTTTTGAAACAACATGGTTGCCCCAATTTTGAATAAAAGAGGATAGAATGGATTGTGTGATGCCCCCTAAGGAAGGTGGCAGAGAGAGAAGGTGAGACCAAATAGCTTCTTAAAAATTATAAGAATCTAGGGTGAGTAGGAGGATTGAGAGTGGCTAAGAGAGGGGGTTTAAGGAAGCTCATACTCACACTATCAGAGAATTATACAAAGGAAAATCTTGTGCACAAGGATACCCAATGGGTAAGAATAGTGGTTATAGGGAGAGGGGGGAGGATGATTGGCTATTTTAAATTGAACTGAGGGAAGTAATTTGGAAGATGGTAGGGTAGGGGATATTGTGATTTTGGGATTATGATTGGTGATGACTAAGATTATGATTGATGTAGGAGATGTGATTATGATTGATTCAAGAGCTATGATTATGATTGATGTAGGAGCTATGATTATGATTGATGGAGGATTGGACACTATATGATTGAGAGATTAGCTAGATCATGATGGTAGGATTGATTAGATGGGATGCTTTGATAGGATGTGATGTTTTGATAGGATGGGATGCTTGGATATGATGGAAGTGTGAAGGAATCCATTGTAGCTTGAGTGCAGGGGTGTTTCAAAGGGGAGCACCACCATATAGTTGAGCACTTATTTTGATATAGGAATATTGAGGATATTCCAAGGTTACCAAGAACATCAAGGCCTTTGCACCAATATTACATAGGATTGACTTAAAACAAACACACAAGGATTGCCCCAACATCACACATGAATCCTAGAAGAGTCATAGTGGAAATACGGTTGGATAACCCACAAGCAAATGATATTTCCCAAGTGCACTATGTGACCACAAGTGATCACATGTTGTAATATACAAGGGTCATATCCGACAGACTCACAAGTAGAAAAAAGAAGATGAAAGTGACTTGATCAAAACCTTGCTCTTGAATTGCCCCATTCATAGCACACTATGATATAAGAGATCATGGAAACCTTGAGAAGGGAACAACCCAAATCATTTTGAAGAGATACATTAAGAACCAAACATGAATTCATAAAAATAAAATTAATCAAAAGAAAATATAAATCCATGAAAAAGTTAACCTATTGCTAAAGAGATTAGTAGGATTGGATACTGATGGACCAAGATCAAATGAGAGGAAGGATGCATCCTACAAGGATCTATCGATAATATTGAAGACTAGGATGAGGCAAGCAATCAAAAAAATTTAGGACACCATTTTGATGACAAGGGATCTTGTAAAATGATTCTCTAGAGCTCCTAACCAAGAGAACTACAATGTGCAATCAAGCATGAATGGACATGAAAAGATGAGAGATATGTAATGGTACCAAGTGAAGGATTGACATGCAAGGAATGTACAACTGATAGAGAAAAGTATGGACAATGAATTACTACACAAAAGTGTAGCATAATAGGATAGTAATAGGAAAGATAAAGATGAGAAGATAGTAGATAAAATGATGTGGATGAGGAGATAGAGGGAAAGCTTAGGATAAGAAGATAGAGGGGGTGAAAAGCTTGGGATGGGAAGATAGTGGATAAAAAGCTCAAGATGAGGTGATAGCAGATGAAAGCTTAGGATAGTAGATTAAGAGCTAGGGATAAGGAGATAGAGGAAAAATATCAAGATGAAGAGATAGCAAGTGTAAAAAGATCAAGACAGCAAGTGAAAAGATTGGGATGAGGATACAATGAATAAAGTGTAGGGTGAGAAGATAGCAGATGAAAAGATCAAGATGAGTAGACAGAGGGGATTTCAGGTGGATAGGGTGATGTGGATAAGGGAAATATATACCTGAAGACAAGGAGTGGGAAGGATGGACCCCAATGATGATGATTGGGGTATGACCAAGGCTTGCAACAAGGTTGGGTAGAATTTTAAGAATGTGACTGGATGAATTGAAATATTTACAATGAGCATGCCAAAATGTATCACATAATCTAGTAGTGTAATATTTAATACTAACTATTAAAAGCATTCACATAACTAAATAAGCTAACACTTATTATAGGAAGAGGTTATCACCACAAGGAAGGAAAACCAAGAATGGTAAGCTCCTTGGGCAAAACTTACAATGACGAAGCTATGTCCCTAATGGATAGTAGATGTATGCTCACGGTTTTCTCAAGCTTCCAATATGTGGGGGCTTTTACCAAGTGTGTATATGGGTGAGGGTTTCAGCAATGGAGGTATGGATGGATTTCAGCATTATGATGGTATTTTGGTAGTTTTTAGGCTCTCAAACTAGAATTATAAGTTTGCATAAAAGTGGATGGATGGATTGTGAGAGGGAAGGGCTTTATTTATAGGCTAAGGGGTAGAGAAATGGATGGTCAGGATGCAAGGATGGAAGAATGGTGAGGGAGGGCTAAGATTATTTGAAAGGGAGCCACATGGATTGTGCTTGTTTGGAGCCAATAGGGGAGTAACACTTGTCACAAGGAGGAGGATTTTGAGGGGATGGGATAATGGTTGGTCAAAGGGAGTAATGAGGGAGGATGACTGTGTAAGAGGGATGTAAGAGACATAAAGATGGATGTAAGAGGAATTAATGACATGTAAGAACCATAAATTCTCTTCGATAGGGATGGAAGAGGATAAGGGAGAGTTTTTGACTTTGGCTTGGGTTAGCAAGTCTTAACCCTTGCTTAAAGTTGTGCACATGTTCAGGAGGGGATTAGACTTAGTTTAGGAAAGAAGTTAGGGGGAAAGTGGCTTAGATTTGATGGGATGGGTTAAGTGAGGTTAGTATGGGTGAATGGGTTAGATTAGGGGTAAAGGTTAGGTTTAGGGATATTTTTAGGGGTTTCAATAATTTATTTAATAAATAGGGGATGTGGGATTAAATTAAATAGATTTGAGGATTTACTTAATTTAATAGAGGAGTAGGATTTTAATTGATAAGTTGATTTTGGGTTATTATTTGATTTTATCAATTCGACTATAGTTAATTAAATAAATAAATTGACTAGGGGATGACAATTAATTAATTAAATAATAAATATTTAATCAGTAATGACCTAGGAGATAACTAAATAAGATTTCTTAGTGATGTAATCAGATTTAGGTGTCTACACTATTGAGCATCACATCTTCAAGTTGCAAAGAGAAGAAAGGTTCTGAAATATTGGTTCATAGAGGCAACTGTAAGGAACCTAATTTCAAGTTGAGTCCAGTGATTGTTGATGCACTTGACCCAGCTGGGCCCAATCTCAAATTCTGCCTAATGTATTATTCATACATGACATCTATTCCATTTACCATTGTTCTATTTAGGAACTCAATATCCTAGAGATGAATGAAGTGTTCAATGAATTGTGTGTGGATGATGCATTAAAGTTTGAACATCAACATTTTGAAACCAAGGGCTTGAAACATATCTCTCATATGCCAAGATACTTTCAAGTCAAATGGATTAGATATATTCTAATTCATGTACACAATAGGAAATTATGGTTGGACTAACCCATTTTGATTATGAATAAAATGGTTCACAGAATCACTAGGCTTCCAATGCTAAACAAAGCCAAGACAACAAAAACTCTAGGTCAAGCATAACTAACCAAGAAGACTCTTGTTGTATGGGATGAAAGAGGAATGAAGTTGGGTGGAGTAACTAACATGGAGCTGAAGTTCAACATAGATGTAGTTACACACAGATATACAACTATAGTCGATCAAACAATATACCATGTGAAGTTGTCAATCTTGCATACAAGGTTGTGAAGAATCACCTATCCTTCTACATTGCTAAGTTGTTGTGTTTAATTAGTCCAATAAGAACATGGAGAGCATCATAGGATCAAAGAATAACCCATGTAAGTTTGGATCACTTTTCACATGTTTATTCTTCTTTTTAAAAAAATGTTTCCCTTCCAAAGGTATAGTAGTATGGAGGAAAGATGTTCCTATTTTATATTAGATCAATGAATATAGAGTAGAAATAAGTAAAAATTTTGATTGCATCATGGATAAATATTTTGATTCATTCAAAGAGAATATGCATAATAGATTTAGGATCCCCAAGAAACTTGTAGAATATTACAAGGATGATATATGATTCATGGTGGACTATTATAAAGTATACATTTAGGCAATCAAACCTAGAGTGGCATGGGTTAAGACTCTAGAGTATGAGGTTAACATCGATGAAACTAAGGATATCATAGAAGATCTATTGAATGAGCCTATGGATCCAAAATAATCCTATTTTACAACTTACAGTGAGGTAAAGGCAAGAATTGAGCTTGAGATCAAGCTAACTCAAGTAGTAAGTAAAGGAAGGAAAAGAGAAGAGAAGATACTAAAAGGCACAAATAAAGAAAATTATACTCTAATGCTTACCAAGGAAAAAGGTGATGATGTAGAAGATAATGATGAAGAGGAAGAAGAAGAAGAAACCAAATCTGAGGAAGAAGATCCTCTAAGGAAGAAAGCTAAGGTTATTATAACTAGACCTGCCAAGTCATCCCTTTTTGTATTCACTAGAAGGGTAGCCAAATCAAGAAAGAAATTGAAATTAGGTGAAGATAAAGCCAATTAGATTATTTTCAAGAGATCTACACCTACATTTTAGGAAATATTTAAAAGAATGGAAGAAGGATCTAGCATGACAAATTTCAAATCTGTTAAGTATGAAAATAGGAATATAGAAGAGAAAAAGTAGATTGAGGATATGCATGGAAAATTTCAAATCTATTAAGTATGAAACCAAGAATATAGAAGAGAAAAATTAGATTGAGGATATGATTATGAAAAAATTGGGCAAATGGAAGTAATCACCAAATCATCTTGCACAAAAAAATTCCTAATGAACTTCTATAGGTAATCAAACCTAGATAGGAAAGTGGAACAAAGACTATCAAGGACATATTTGGAAAAAATCTAAGGCAACTCATGCCAAATATTAGTGAGAAGGAAGTGAAGGAATCCTTGAAGAAAAATGAAGAGTAGTTCACTCTTGAATTCAATAGATGTATGATACTACTTGAGGACATTGAATATATGTTGCAGGTAGCTACAACTACATGGAAGAACATCTATCAATTGCATTAACCCAGTGAATTTTTTGTTCATGTTGATGACAAGGATGAAGAAGATGAGGAAGATTATGTAGAAATAAAAGATGATGAGTTAGATGATGTCAATCTAGATGATGAGGAAAAAGAATAGGAAATTACTAGGGGAAGCCTTGTAGAGATTCAAGTCATTGAGGAAATAGATGAAGAGAAAATTGTAGTAGAAATCATGGCCTCATTTCCTCACTCTCTGAGCATAGCCTTAGTGAAATTTGGCTCAAATAAAACTTCTACTAAGTTTTTTATGGATACCACTACTATACCAAGCACCCGACCAAGCTTTGAATTTGTTTAGCTGAATGTTACACTAGTAGAAGTACCCAACACTTCATTTGCTAAGAAACAAGTGCCTCCATCATCAAGCTTGACCAAGAATTGACATGGTATTCTTGTTTCTTAGTGCTATTTCAACATTTTTTGGTAGCCCATCATTTACCACAATTATTTCTATTCCAAGAATATCGATAGCTAGTACAATGATAGTTGAGAACTAGTCTCAACCAAGTACTAAAATCCTAGACAAGGGAAAGCATATTATTTATACCATTCTGAAGGACAAGGGTAAAGAAAGTAAAGAAATTGATTTGGATGAGGATATAGTTGTTCCAAATTGGGATATCTCTACCCTCACCCCTGATCAAATGAATACCATGGATGAATTAATGAGGAAGAGAGCTAAGAAGAAAAATCTTAGAGAAGAGAAGAAGAAAGAAAATCAAATTTTTGAAGACATAAAGAGCATATTTGTCAATGCTCTAAGTATTGAGGTTGTTAGTACTCAACCCTTGATCAGTTAGTATAAATTTTCCACAAATTCAATGAAGACTTGAATGGACAAGAAAAGATACTTCAAAGAGTTGAAAGAAAGTTTGAAAATAGTATGTTAGAACAAGTTGCATAAAGAATTGCAATAGATCAAGTAGAGTTAGTTACTATTCTTAGTTCACTGGAAACCTCAATGGATAATGTTTTTTTGTTATTTGTCAAACTAATTGATCCATCTAAATTTAAAAAGGAAATAAAGGAGAAATTTTCAAAGATAGATGAAGAAATGAAGGCAAGTGCACACCAGCTCTCACTTGACCTAAGCCATAGTTTTGCACATTACAAAAAGATTAGATATCTAACAAATCTAGAGGCAAAATTATTGAAGGAAGAAGCTAGGATCAAGGCCATACTTATAGAAATCTAGGGCATGATTCCTTAAAACATAGATTCATTATAGAAATATATTGAGCATGCAAAGGCACTCATCCATGATAACAATTTCTTTATAGTTGATCACATGATGGAACTATCAGTAGAAGTTTAGATTGCATTGCATGCAAGCAAGGTATTACATGAGAATTAGGACAAGACAATGATACTTTCTAAAGGTGCATTCTAATTTTTTGTCACATTTTGGAATTTATCATATAGATATTATACACCTTTGAAATTTTTATCAAAAAGGGGGAGAAGTATATATGTATTATTGTAAAGAGGTAAACAATATTGTAAAGGAAGAGAAGTATACTAGACTCTCAATATACGCATATAGGAGATGTATGTAAGCGGGAGTAGTTTAGTATTATGAAGATACTTCTATAGCTAAGAAGAAAAATGTCTTTACAAAAGAAATTTTGAGAAAAAATAAAAATATAGTATGTTACTGAAAAATAATAGTAGATAGTCAAAACCAAGTTGAAGACATAGAATGATGGTAAAGGAATTTTTTTGACTTAAAGTTTTGAAGTTCAAATTTTTGGGTTTGATAAGTATTTTTGTCATTAATGCTAAAGGGGGAGATTATTGACATAAAGGTTAATTTTTCTATCAATGACTCAACACTTAGTCAAATGGTTACATTGCTACCAAGATCTATAGTTGCTACCAAGCTTATCATTCAGTTTGCAGTGTTAACCATGTGATTTAGTTTCTCTCGAGCCAAGTAGTTATGTAGTGTTTATTGAGCACCTGAGTCAGTTTGCATTGATTTCCAAGCTACACATTGTTTACCAAGATTTAGAGATAAGGCACAATGCAAAGTGAATGTAGAAAAGGTTGCCAACATATTTAGTGGAAAAGAAGAAGATCATAGTATTAACTGAGCTTTGTAGTGTTAACCAAGTCCAACAACCTCTACCAAACTCATCGGGTTCACAAAGTGAATCTAGTGTTGATAGATTCATGTAGTGTCAATTGAGTGATTTAGTAGATACTAAGTTTCTCAATGTTCACAGAGTCACATAGTGTTGACCGAGTTTGAGCTTCTTGGAAGTTATTAGTATGGACCAAGGTTCAAGTTCAATCGAGTGCCAAAAAGTGTTGAGTGTTGAAAATGTTTTCCAAGTATCCTAATATCACCTAGTTTATCTTTAGAATCCAATTTATAGCATTTGGATAGACTTGGTGAATTATGATGAAATTAGTATTGTAGCTGACTCTAGTAAGTTATGATTTGGATTGATATGTATGTAATATATTTTATCATATAAAAAATATATATGGGAAGGAGATATGATGAGTAGTAGTTCAAATTAAGTAAGGCTACAAGAAGTATAAGGCACAACATATATTTATCTATCATATTGAGGTGATCATTGCATTTCAAGCAATCTCATCCAACAAATCAGAGTTGTAGATCAGAGATCAATGATTGGCTCATCCTAATAGGTGTATTGGTAAAATCCTTTAACATGGTAGAATTAATAGCCTTTACTAAATCTCTTAAATTACTACATACTTAATTGTATGTTTATAAATCTTTCAACAAGGTAGACCTCATGGTCCTTATTTATCCTTACATTGCAGATCACTAGAAGTAGTCAATTGTAAGCCTTAATAGGTTAACTTTAAATTGCAGTACTAGAGCTTCTGGGTATCATCTCCACCCTAGTTTTACTTTATAATTGGAAATTTTTGGGGTTACCATATCCTATATAAAAGTGTTATGAATGGTTATATGCTTTCATCATTTCATGCTTGCAATTAGATCAGAAGGATTAATTAGTGAAGTAAGATAAATTTTTATTGGTTCTTGATTCACCTCTCCCCTCTCAATAACCTTTCATACCTTATATTTCTAATAGAAATATACATATAAAAGAATAATATTTGCATGAGAATTAGCTCCTATATGTAAAGATAAGAATCTTATTGGAACTAAGTGGGTATTTAGAAATAAGATGAGTGGACAAGGTGAGGCTGTGAGAAAAAAAGAAATGATGGTGTGTAAAAGTTATTCACAACAAGAAGCAATTGATTATGAGAAAATTTTTTCACCTATTGCTAGAATAGAGGCAGTAAGAATATTTTTGGCATATGCAATGAACAAGAATTTCAAATCATATTTTCTAATGGTGAACTAGAAGAGCTATACATTGAGAAAACTAATGGTGTTCCTTTGATAGAAAAAGTGGATATAGTTTACAAATTGAAAGAAAAGATTATATTGGTTAAAACAAGAATCTAGAGCCAAGTATGTGAAATTGGATAAGTATCAATCAAGTTTAGGATTTTCAAAAGGTAATGCTGATAGTAACTTATATTTAAAAAATATTGACAATGATTTACTAATTGTTCAAGTATTTTTGGAAGACATATTATTTGGAGGAGATGATGAAGCATTTTCTAAAGAGATGAAAAAGGAGTTCAACATTAGTATCACTGGTGAGATAAAGTATTGCATTGGATTGTACATTGATTATAATAAAGATGGTACCTTCATATTAGAATCTAAATATCTTAAGGACTTGTTAAAAATATTTGGTTTGGAAAGTTATAAACCTATTGGAACATCTATACTAAATGGTCATAGTTTATCTATGAAAGATGAAACCCCTACCATTGAACAAAGAAAAAATATATCTATGATTGGGGGATTTCAATATTTGATACATACTAGAGCTAATATATATCTAATGTAGCTAGAATTGTGGCAAGATTTCAAGAAGATCCTAAATAGTCACAAAATATAGTAGTAAAGATAATTTTCATATATTTGAAGGGTACACTTGATTATGGTTTATGGCATGATATATAAAATGATTTTACTTTAAGTGTATACATTAATCACTTTTTGAGAGAGAAGGTTGCTAAAAAGGAAATTAGACTGGAGTATGTTAGCACAAAGGAGAAGATAGTAGATATATTTACAAAACCTCTACTTTTGAGTAGCTGATTAGAGATTGCATTAGTCTAGTGGTAATAGAGCACTACTTTTATTTGGACTAGATGCTTGATGTAGGGAGTATCAATATTTGAGCTAAGTCATTAAGGACTCTTGGAAACTAGTATTTAATAACTTATCTTTGGACATGTGAGCCTATTGTACATCTTATGCAGAGATATGATAGAATGATACCTTTTTCATTGATGCAATGTGGGGGAGTAATACATGAAAAATATCCTTGTATATTGATTAATGTTAAAGGGACAGAGTACCCCATGAAAAATCCTTTCTTTTGTATGTTTGGAGAGAATAATACATGATTATGTGAAGGAGAGATGTTCTTGAAGGAGGGATTTGATTAATGAAGAGGCTTTGGAATGATGATTATGTATGGGGGAGATTATCACCTTCCTTATTCAAGATGGTTCTAGTACAAATGGCATTCATGCACAACATGAATGGCGGAGTAGTTGTAAGTAAAATACATTTGGTATTCATGGAACTTAGATGTTTTTCATCTATGTTTCCATTTATGAAAAAGGGGGAGATTGTTAAGAATAATTGTTGATGATATTCATATGGGGGAGTATCCTAGAATTGTTTCTGAAATGATTCAGAGGTTGTGTGTTGCATTCTTGATAGAGAATCACATTGATGCCAATATACTATTTATTTTGTGGAGAAAAGTAGAGCAACTGATCTAGATTATATAGAAGATCAAATGTTTGAAAGTATTTTTTTCATATTTTAAAAAAGTTTTTCCATCTTTTTATTGGCCTTTTTAGAGATCTTCTACTCAAATTTTGAATTTAGAACTTTCATCAGACCCTAAAATTGGCTACCCATAGGCTCACTTTTTTAGGGACTAAAATTAGACTATTAGTTCTTCTTTCCAACTATGTAAGTGGTTTTGAAATTTGAGCTCTAGGTCCAAAGTTATGACCCTGACAAGTTTGGGTTATTAAACACCTAGTTTTGAATAGTTTAGTTTAATTTTTTTGTGTTTTAGTTTACCCATATAAACATTTTGAATTCATGGCTATGATGACTATTGATATTCCATCACTATATTTATTGACTATTGATATTACATCACTATATTTATTCTTTCAATTTCAATTAGTAAGATGGATTTTGTTTCGCATATGGGTATATGCACCGAGTTGTGGTGCCAAAAAGGTGACAACTCTTTTTTTTTTCTATTTTAGAGTAGCGTGTATGCGCTTGTAAAAAAGTGATTTTTTATAAATGGGCTGCATACCTATAACTAATCTATTTCATCTCACTTTTTTTACATTCTTCCAATAGCAGCATGTACGTGAGTTGAAAAAACAAGGCTCTTCACCATCCCCCTTGTCGATATGCCTCCTCGTTGGCAAAATTTGAGATCACAAGCATGCCCATGCCCAGAGTGCATGTGATCTAAACTTCATTTTGCATTGTTTGATATTTTTTCATATTGTTTTGTAGGTTTTTTATATTTTTTTGTAGGGTTTTTACAATTTTTATTTAGATTTTAATTGTTTTTTATTAGGAAACATCCATAATCAATTGAAAAATCCATAAGAACCTTAAAACTCTCAAGAACCTCAAAACCAAAGCCCTCCGCAAGAAGAACAACAAATTCCACAACCCAAACCAATTGAAAGACCTTTGCCAGGCACACAAGAAAATATAATAAATGAAATAGAGAGAGGCAAAACTAAATTAGAAAGACTCATTTGTCGGTTGAAAGAATCTAGACAAATCAATCCAATGAGGGCTCAATTGGCATCATCCCTCAAATCCATTAAGACCCAAAGAGCCTCAGTTAGTGGTTAGTTAGATATTTGGAAGGTTAAGAGGGATGAACAAAAAATATTTTCTGCAAATAAATTGTCATATGAAGATGTTAAAAAAAATGAAATACCAAAAGGTAGAATATGTGAATTATTTAGAAAACCCAATGAGCAAAATACTATTAAAGAGGGTACTAAATGATTCCCCAGCCATTGGTGCGTACAAGATGCTATTAGAAATAATTTTTGGGATAGATGGTGGATGGTTTTTGATGCCCCTCCTTGCAACAATCATGACGTCCCCATGTATTTTTTGAAGAAATTATATTGTGAGTTTTTCCTTGGTGAGATCCCCAATTATTTTGATATATTAGACTCCTAGGGTAGAGGTGGGGGGTCATCATTTGAGAGGTTGGGAGCACGATGTGACCCTAATATAGTTAGGGCACCTGTGGTCAAGCCATAACATAAGCATGTGACTATTCCTTTAATTATGAAGGAACATGTAGAGGCCAGTGCTCTAGGGACCATTAATGCTTTAACATAGACACTCATCCATTCCATGAGCCCATTAGTTGAGGGGGACCCTTCTGTGCATCGTGGTCACATGTGCACTTCATGTGGATCCCTATGCACATTTGGCACTCATGCTAGAGATAGTGCGGATGATGGGCTTGTCACTGATCAGTTCTTGAACAACACATTATGTATTGACACAGAGGTAAATTAAAATTATAATTTACTAATTTTCTCACATTTCATATGTATATTGAATGATTAATTAATTAGGATCTATTGAAATTGATCAAAATTTAGGGTCAGAGTGCTGGCGGGCCTAGCAATGATCCTTCAGCCCCATTTTTTGTCCCTTGCACAAGTCCAAAGGTATGTATTGATTTAATCATTTAAATTAATACATATATTCATTAAGTAATCATATTAAGGATTAACAAAAAAATTATGCATGTGCATCAATTCTCTACTGGACTATCAACCTTTACTATAGATTCAGAGCATAGACATCATACGAGCTACGTACAAGTATGTTTGTTTCATGTTAATTTAATTCATTTGATTATATTTATTTCATGTAACATGTATTGTATGACATGGAGCTCATGACATCAGACACTCCTCCTCATCTCTGATAGTCCATCAATCGTGGAGTGGCTATAGCTATGGCTAGCTCACAGCCATTGACTAAGGTATGAAAGAATTTTCGTTTTTTTAGTTGTTTATAATAGTTAGTATCAAAATTTCTAATGTTATTTATAAGTGATTATATTTTTTGAATTTTTGTAGGGTCTTGTCACACCTGATCGTCCATGAGCCTTCGAGGTGGACTTACAAAGTGACTATTTGATGGTGGTAAGAAAATAATTAATTTTGTGTGTACATATATTTGATTTCAACTTATAATAAATATTGATTCATATCAACTTTGTTTGTATCAGTTTGAGTTAGAGAAGAGCCTCAACAAGAAGTTGAGTGAGTGTGTCAGGAGGACCCCATCACCTCCATTGTCTCCCTCCACATAATGATAGAAGACATCAAGAGATTTGTTTCCTTCCCCTCATGGAAAGGAAAAGATATAGTTGATCTAGACATGTATAAATAGGAATTAGTTGAAATACTCGATACACATTTGATGTATATGACATTTTATATTTGATGTATGACATTATTTGACTTATGAAATTATTGGTTAATATATGATATGTTTGTTCATAGACAACATTATTGGTTATCACAATATATTATGTGTTTGTTAATGCACATGACATTATTGGTTATCATTTTATATTATATGTTTGCTCATGTATGACATTAAATTAGATATGTGTATTCATCTAAGCATAGAAATATTGTTACATAAGAAGAAGATCAAGTTTTACAATTGCTAATAATCATTAATGTATACATATACACTTAAACCTAAAAAGGATGACCTAAAGAAGAAAAATTAAGTATAAAGTCGTTACAAAATCAATAAGAGAGTTCTAGCATGATATCTTCAATATTTTTTGAATTAGAGAAAACTAAGTATTAATATGATGATCTCTATGAATCTATATGACCATCTAGATGTCTCTCTATGTCTCCCTAACTCTCTCTATTTTATCTAACATTCATTCTCTTCTTATATCTCTATTCATCTATCACTATGTTTTTATTTCCTTTAATATTCATGTCTACCTACACCTTCTTTTGTTTCCCTTTATCTCTATGCATCTTTCCTTCTCTCCCTCTCTCCTTCTCCCTTTATAATTATATTTCCCTACTTCTCTATCTCTATCTCTCTATATAAAGTTTTTTTCATATCTCTCTATCCTTGTATCTCACTCTCTCTTATTCTCCTCCTCTTTATATTTCTTTTTTTTCCATATCTATATAGCCATCTATCCTCTTTATCTCCCCCTCACTAATGCAAAGATCTTGAGTAAGAAGTGAGATTTAAGCACTTTCTTCTTCCTAATCTACCAAACTAAACTTGTGGCCTTCCTAATATCTTACTCCTTTACGATATCATTTTTGTGGCCTATCCAAAGTGATAGGGTCATTTGTGAACTCCTCCAAGGTGAGTACTTCTCCAATCAAGATCTTGCACCTTTTTGTTTTAGGGACACTAGCCCTATTCCAAGCCAATAACTATAACTCTTCATCAGTGGCTTCACCAACCCCAAGTTTCTATTGGGACACCTTCCTTATTTTGAACTGATTGAGAACCAACTCTTGGTTTATCCCTCCAATTTTCATATAGTACAAAATATTGACTATCGTAGAATTCCTTGTAGATCTCCTACTCTAATTTTCTGGAATTAAATTCCTCTGAGGTTGAAATCTCACCATTCTATGGGTAGATTTAGACACCCTTTTGCAATTTATTTAAGACTCCAAAGCCTAGGTACCCAATTCGATTCTTGTAGCACCTAACCCATGTAAATTACATAGACCTAATAAGGTCACACTAGGTTTGGTTTTCAAAGAAATTACTAGATAATTGGTGCATGGCCTCAGACCTCCTCTACTAACCAAAAATAACTCAAATCCACCAGTAAACTACCCATCAAATCAATTCAACATTTAAAAATCTTTTTGGTCTCAATCTTACCTAAATACACTAAGCTACTCAACTTAGGGACTAATGCAAACATGGTTTTTCCATTGAGACACTATTTGAGCTCTAGGAATCTATAATTATACCCTCCTTATTTAAAATTTCTAGAATCTTAGAGAATTCCACTGGTTCAAATACAAGTTAGGGCTTCATTTGTGGAATGAGCTCTTAACAAGCCTTTTCTTAGATTGTTTCTAGAAAACTTGCCTTAAACACTTTAAATCAAAACTAAACTATCTCAAACCAATTTAAAATATCACAATAAAACAAAGGAGCTTCGAAAAATAAAATTAGTTTGTAAGAATCACCATAGATATGATTGAAAAACTAAAACCATACTCCCTAAAACACTTCACTAACATATACCATGCTTACTAACCTTGTAATGAGCATTTAATATGAAGAATTTGTGGCCACCAAGCAAGAAAGTTGTGAAAACAAGGGTTAAAGTTGAGGAGACACACCTATAGCAAGAGATTTTTCTTAATAAGGATAGTGTTTGAGTTTGGTAACATGCTTGTGATGAAAAATCATTGATGTTTGCATCTTTAATTGGTCAGAAAAGTGTTGGCGTGTGTGGGATTGACCAAGCCCTAAGAACAAGGGTTCTGAAAGGGTGAATTGGGGATTTTAGGGTTAGGAAACCCTTAGATTGAAATTGAGTGTGGAATCTCCTAATTAAAGACATTATAAGAGACTATGCAAAATTTGGAAACTAGATCTTAAGTCTTCCTATCAATTGCTTTGTAATTGCATCATTCTTACATTGTTGAAAATAGGGGCAACATGAAGGATCTCTGATATTTTCCAAAGGAATGGTATCTAAGTTTTATATATGTTTTGTGAAAGGATAAAGGGTATCCAAAACATCCATTTTTTGAAGGATTCTTTTGGGAAAAACAAAATTTATTGATCAATTTGTCTTGCTGCTATCATAGAATTGGAAAAACTTGCATTGACAACATTTGGGTACATTAAGCATTTTGGCTTAGAAGGTATTGAAACTAAAAGGTATTCATTGGAACATGTTAGATATGTCAAAACAAACCTATTGATGCCTTGAAACCTCCTAGAGTTGATTATTTGTAGATTTTGCCCATCAAGACCTAGAAGGGCCTCTTGGAACACTTCTACACTTTTGCTCATTTTGGGTTGTTTAAAGGGCTCATCATACTTTCCTTTGCATTAGAAGGGAATAGAAAAAGGTTTGGGATAGGGTTTAATCGGCCACCTGGAGCTAACAGAGTAGACAGTTCAATTCTACAATGAAAGGTGAGAGAGATTTGGCAATCGGCAACTTTGTACTAGCCAACACTGCAAGTTTCAACATCACCTGAGATGGCATCATAAAATGAAAATGGAGTGTGATCCCCAAAAAATGAGTGAATTTATTGTAGGTTTCTGCAACATGGTCCTGTATGAACTGGAATCACATCTATACCTTGCACGACCTTCGAGATATGCCTCGTCAAAGATCACAGCTCTATGTCATTTAGTGACCCTTAGGGATGTTCTAGTTTAGCATGGCTGAGAATATTTGATCATTGAAGGGGATTGGATGAGGTTGGGGATAGGGTTGACCACTCGGAGCTAATGGAGTAGACAGTTTGATCCCATGATGAGAGGTGAGAGAGATTTGGCAATTGGCAACTTTTTACTGGCCAACACTGTAAGTTTTAGCCTCACCCGAGATGGCATCGTAAAATGAAAATGGAATGCGATCTCCAAAAAGTGAGAAATTTTATTTTAGGTCTCTAAAACATGGTCCTATAGGAATAAGAATGTCATCCATACCTCACACGAACTCTAAGATATGCCCTATCAAAGATCTCAACCCTATGACATTTAGTGACCCCTAGGGACGTTCTAATACAGCATGCCCAAGAATTATCAAGCACTAAAGGGGATAGGACAAGGTTGGGGATAGGGTTTACCCAACCACCCAATGCTAATAGAGTAGATAGTTTGATCCCACGATGAAAGGTGAGAAAGATTTGGTAGTTGGAAACTTTGTACTAGCCAATACTACAAGTTTCAGCATCACTCGAGATGGTGTTGTAAAATGAAAACAGAGCGTGATCAACAAAAATAGAGAGAGGTTATTGTAGGTCTCTACAAAATAGTCCTGTAGAAACTAGAATTGCATCCATACCTCACACAAGCTCTGAGATATGCTTCATCAAAAATCATAGCCCTATGGCATTTAGTGACCCTTAGGGACATTCCAATTCGGTGGCCTAAGAATGTTTGAGTGTTGAAGGGCATAGGACAAGGTTGGGGATAGGGTTTACCTAGCCAACTAGAACTAACAGAGTAGATAGTTTGATCCCACAATGAAAGGTGATAGAGATTTGGTAGTTGGCAACTTTGTACTGGTCAACACTGCAAGCTTTAGCATCACCCAAGATGGCATCATAAAATGAAAACAGAGTGTGATCTCCAAAAAGTGAGAGAGGTTATTGTAAGTCTACACAACATGGTCCTATAGGAAATAGAATCGCATCTATACCTTGCATGAGCTCTGAGATATGCCTCGTCAAAGATTGAA
This sequence comes from Cupressus sempervirens, assembly GCA_028749045.1. Lineage (NCBI taxonomy): Eukaryota > Viridiplantae > Streptophyta > Pinopsida > Cupressales > Cupressaceae > Cupressus > Cupressus sempervirens. The sequence continues at coordinate 137,646,127 of CM053791.1, read as the reverse complement.
GCCCTATGGCATTTAGATACCCTTAGGGATGTTCTAGTTTGGCATGCTTGAGAATGTTTGAGCATTGAAGGGGATAGGATGAGGTTGGGGATAGGGTTAACCTAGCCACCCATAGCTAATGGAGTAGACAGTTTGATCCCATGATGAAAGGTGAGAGAGATTTAGCAATTGACAACTTTGTACTGGCCAACACTACAAGTTTCAACATCACACAAGATGGTGTCATAAAATGAAAACAGAGTGTGATCTCCAAAAAGTGAGAGAGGTTATTGTAGGCCTTTGCAACATGGTCTTGTATGAACTAGAATCATATCCATACCTTGCACAAGCTTTGAGATATGCCCCATCAAATATTGTAGCCCTATGGCATTTAGGGACCCTTAGGGACATTCTAGTTTAGCATGCTCGAGAACATTCAAGTGTTGAAGGGGATAGGACGAGCTTGGGGATAGGGTTTACCTAGCTAGCAGAGCTAATGGAGTAGACAGTTTGATCCTGCAACAAAAGGTGAGAGGGATTTGGCAGTTGGCAACTTTGTACTAGCCAATACTACATGTTTCAACATCACTCGAGATGGTGTTGTAAAATTAAAATGGAGTGTGATCTCCAAAAAGCAAGAGAGGTTATTGTAGTTCTTCACAACATGGTCTTGTAGGAACTAGAATCACATCCATACCTTGTACGAGCTCTGAGATATGCCCTATCAAATATTATAGCCCTATGGCATTTAGGTACCCTAAGGGACATTCTAGTTCAGTGTGCCTGAGAAAATTCAAGCACTGAAGGGGACAAGATGAGGTTGGGGATAGGGTTTACCTAGCCACCCAAAGCTAACGGAGTAGATAGTTCGATCCAACGATGAAAGGTGGGAGAGATTTGGTAGTTGGCAATTTTGTACTAGCCAACACTACAAGTTTCAACATAACCTAAGATGGCATTTTAAAATGAAAACAAAGTGTGTTCTCCAAAAAGTGAGAAAGGTTATTATAGTTCTCCACAACACAATCCTATAGGAACTAAAATCACATCCATACCTCACACGAGCTTCGAGATATGCCCTGTCAAAGATTGCAGCCATATGGCATCTAGTGAACCTTAGCAATAATCTAGTTCGACATGCCTGAGAAAATTTGAGTGCCGAAGGGGACAAGAAAAGGTTGGGGATAGGGTTTACCCAGCAACCCAAAGCTAACAGAGCAAACAGTTTGATCTCGTGATGAAAGGTGAGAGAGATTTGGTAGTTGGCAAATTTGTATCGGCCAACACTGCAAGTTTTAGCATCACCCGAGATGGCATTGTAAAATGAAAATGGATTTTGATCTCAAAAAAGTGAGAGATTTTATTGTAGGTCTCCACAATATGGTCCTGTAGGAACTATAATCACATCCACACCTCACACGAGCTTTGAGATATGCCCCGTCAAAGATTGCAGCCCTATAGCATTTAATAACCCTAGGGAAGTTTTAGTTTGGCATGCCCAAGAATGTTTGAGCATTGAAGGGGATAGGATGAGGTTGGGGATAGGGTTTACCATTCCACTTAGAGCTAATGGAGTAGATAGTTTTATCCCACAACCCTTTTTCCACTAAGTTGCAAATTTGAGCAACTTTTACAACTTTCAACAATGCAACTTTGCACAAAAAGTGCATTTTTTATATTTTTCACTTGATTCAAATTCTATAACTTATAAAGGGTTCAGAAATAGTAAAATAACTTACTTCCAAATGCTCATCCCTTTACCAATTCCCAAACTCCTACAAAGTTCTCAACAATTTTGCAATTTTGCTTTGACAACTTTTGCAATTTTTTGCAATTTTTGACATCTTAACTCCTAGATGCTAAAACTTAACATAATGACCCTAAGGATATTATAACCTTCTAGGAAACATAAAATTCTTTTTTTCCTTGAAAAATCACCTATGTTACTCATTTATATGCTATGAATTTCTAGCATGCACATTGATCTTGAATGCCTAGGGCATCAAGTTTTTCTCTCTAGCCTCATTCTTTTGACCTAAAACCAAAAGGAACATTAAAAAAATTTTCCTAAGTTAGATTCCACAAAGGTTCATTAATTTCCCATGGTGAAATCTCAAGATATGAGGGAAAATAGATGAAACCCTAGGTAATGGCACAAAATGGGGACAATAGTTAGTGAAATGGGAATATCTTGAGTTCTAGAGTGAATTAAAACCTCATTCCAAGTGAAATAGAAAGAAAATTCATAAAGCTATCCAAACATACTAGATATCCATACTTATATGTGATCAACTTGACCAATGAGCAGAAAACATTGAATAAAACTTTGAATTTTTTGCCTTTTCTCTGTTGTTTCAATTTTGTATGACCTGTACAGATTGGTAGTAGTGGAATTTTGGTATGGTTGGTATGTACGGATTGGTAGTACTCATACTTCCTTTGTAACCTAGCCTAATCTAGCCAATTACATCTGTGACTCAAAGTGGGTGTTAGTTGGTGCTGGAACAGAGTTGGAGTTTGATCTTTTGGAATCTCTAAGAAGTGGAAAAGCATATTTTCTAATGAGTGACACTAGATTTGAGGTTTTTCTTGATCCAATACAAAGGGAATACCAGGGAAGGAATCAAAAGAAATTGAAATATTCCTTATAATATATAGTAGAATGGGGTTTTTGAGAGAAAGAATCATTCTATATATAAGGTAGAAAGTGTTATATGCTACATGACCAAGACACGCCTTATTACCTATGGGAAGAGACATGTAGTAAAATAGTATACACATACAAAAAATGTCCACACAAGATGCTAGAGAAGATGACACCAGAGGAAGCTTCCATAGGGAAAAAGCTAGATGTTAGTCGCTTCAATATATTTGGAAGTTTGATATATTTTCATATTCCAAGTGATACACATGTACTAAGTAAGATTTGACTATAGATATGGGGTACTTTGTTTGGTATAGTAAAACCTCAAAGGAAAATAGGAATTTTTTTCCAAACACTAGAAGAGTTATACTCAGATGTGATGTTAAGCTCATGGAGGAAAAGGCATTTAGAAGGTATAAATATTTTCTACTAGATGATCAAAGTGAGTTTGTGATCATTCATGAACTTGAACAACTAACACTATGTTAGAAATAGTGTTGTGAAAAAAGAGTACAAAATAGAGGGAAATTGATGTAGAGGAAAGAATGATGAACCCTTAAACAACCCAAGATGAGCAAATTTGTAACAATGTGCCAAGTGACCCTTCTAGATCCTAATGGTCAAATCCTACAAATGGTCAACTCTAGGAGGTTTTAAGGCTTTACTGAGTTTTTTTTTTGACATATCTAGCATGTTCCAATAAATTCCCTTGAGTTTAAATACCTTTCAAGCCAAAATGCACAACATGCCAAAATGTTGTCAATGCAAATTTACAATTCTGTGACAACGACAAGATAAATAGGTAGATAACTTTGGTTTTTTTCAAAAAACTCCTTTAAAAAATGGATGTTTTAGATACCCTTTATCTTTTTACATAACATATGTAAAATTGAGATATGTTTCCTTTGGACAATATCACTAATCCTTCACAATGCCCATGTTTTCAACAATGTAAGAATGATGCATTTACAAAGAAACTAATAGGAGGACTTAAGATCTAGTTCATAAATTTTGCATAGGCTCTTAAAATGCCTATAATTAGAGGATTCCACACTCAATTTCAACCTAAGGGTTCCTTAACCCCAAAAGCCCTAATTTTCCCTCTAAAAACCCTTGTACCTAGGGTTTTACCAATCTCACACGTGTCAGCACTTCTCTAATCAATTAAAGGTGCAAACACTATTGTTTCAACATCAATAACATGAATCAAAACTCAAACTATGCCCTCCTTAAGGAAAATCCTCTAATGTAAATCTGTACCCTACAATTAACCCTTATTTTCATGAACTTTTTCTTGGTGGCCACCAAAATCCTCAGGTTAGATGAGAATATTAGTGTTAGAAAACATGTTACAAGTTATAATAATGTCATTCCATGAATAAATAGTGGAACATTTCATGGAATGAACATGATTATTTGAAAACAACTTCAAAATTGCTAATAAATTGTCTGCTATAGCCAACAGTCTATGAAATTGAACAATAAACTTACTAATTTGGATTCAAAACCTAGTTTAGAACATCAAGAAATGTCTGAAAATATTGTACAATGTATTCCAAATCCAAAGATATGCAAAGAAACCCAAGAATCCTTCAAATTGTTGTCAAAAACCAAGCTTTTACAGGGAAATTTTTGAGACAGTCCATACCAGGCTAGACATTAGTTTCTTCCTTTTTTCCCATACCAAGGATGTCTTGGTCATTTAATAGACTCTCTCTACCTATTCCAACCAATTTTAAATAGTTGGAGGCTTAGCTTAGCCTAAAAATAATCTAAAAGCTAATTCCCTCCAAAATGCCCATATAATCGTTTGAATTCAAAATTTAAATTTCAAACTATGCATTTTATGAATGTTCTAATCTCCTAGCCTATTCCATTGACCTATGAAGGGTCAAATGGATATATTGAATGCATTTAACTATGAAAACTAGCCCACCCATTACATTTCATTTATCATCTATTAGATTGTATTTTGGTCCTTAGACCTTTATCAGGACCTTTACATAAATTTTTTGCATTCATCATTACATAAGGCCATTATAGGGTTCAAGAAATTCCACTTGACTTCTTTTGATTTTATTTTATGCTCCTTAGTCCTTGGAGTCCTCCTTTGTTTAGTTTCCCTCCTAGATGCCCCTACATCAAAAATGACCATCAAATATGCATGATTTAAATAGCTACATTAAATTCCCCTTTACTCAATAAATCATTTCAACTCAATCATTATGTTGTATAGACAACCTCATCATATGTCATTAATAAATATTGAGGATGTGAATTGATAATACCATTTTGCAAATGATTTGGTGTCTCACCCTTTATCACTGGTGCTTCGACTTTATTAGCCCTCTTCTTTGGTGACCTGCAAATGAAGAATTAACACAGTAAACAATCTAAGATAAGATTAAATTCTAATATAGAGGAAGAAGACTCAAATTTGGTGGACTCAATGGAAAAGAAAAGTATGAAAGATTTGAATGTGAACACTATCTTTGCATTCTTCAAAAAGTTTTAATTTTCCATGGTTAAAAATGGTTAGTGTTAGTTTTATGGTATTCATTTAATGTCAAATTTATTGATTACATTAGACTTTAACAAATTTGGTGTTTAAAGGTACATAATATAGATTTCTCAACACTAAAAAAATCTTAAATTCAAACATAAAAAGGTCCAACTAGAATAATGGCTTTTAACCAAGTACCAAAGCTAGAAAAAGTATTATAACATGTCATAACATAGGTTGTGCCAGAAGTATGAAACTAGGAACAAAGGAATTGGGAATTTTACCTTAAACGAATAAATTACATGAAGAAGGCCAGTTGCTTGTTTTGAAATGTGCTTTTTTTCTTCTCTCCCTCCTCTCATCAAATTGGAAAAAAAATATTAAATAGAGTTCACTATTATAAGTGACATGATTCCATTCTAATATAGAGGAAGAAGACTCAAATTTGGTGGACTCAATGGAAAAGAAAAGTATCAAAGAATTGAGTGTGAACACTATCTTTGAATTCTTCAAAAAGTTTTAATTTTCCATAGTTAAGAATAGTTGATGCTAGTTTTATGGTATACATTTAATGTTAAATTTATTGATTACATCCAACTTTAACAAGTTTGGTGTTTAAAGATACATACTATGGTTTTCTCAACACTAAAAAATCCCAAATTCAAATATATGAAGGTCCAACTAGAATAATGAATTTTAACCAAATACCAAAGCCAAAAAAAGTATTATATCATGTGATAACATAGGTTGTGCCAGAAGTATGAAACTAGGAACACAGGAAATGGGACTTTTACCTTAAATGAATAAATTACATGAAGAAGGGTGGCTAGCTATTTGGAAATCTATTTATTTTTCTTCTCTCCCTCCTATCATCTAAGAGAACGTGCAATGAAAGAAAAATATCTCCACAATAAGAAAATATGAAAATTATTGTTATTAAAGAATCTAATATAAATTCAAATAATGTATCTTGATTCTAAACAAAGCAAAACATAAAATCTATGATTTAAACTAAATCTCATCACTTACACATCATAACAATACGGTCCACCTTAGTCATGTGGATAGTCTTGGGGAAGTAGCTGCAACCTTGTATTTGGATCCAACAGGTCACTCTTTCTCTCTCTCCCTCTCTCCCTATTCAATCTAATGAGCCAACTGGATCTGCTCAACATTTTAATGTCTCAAGTATTGCGTTGTGGTTTTACTCATGAACTTTCCAAAGATTCTTATTATGTGGTTTTCCACCATATTTTATCAAGTGGAAATTTGATGCAACAATAAGTTTTGAATAATGAAGAATCTTCCTCTCTATTTTCCAATCCTTGAATAACCACAAGTTAGGGTTCTTCATAGAATATCATCCAAGCCATGTGCCGATTACAACCACTGCACCGACATGGTACTCTAAACCTTCACCATCTATAACCGAGTGATCCAATTTTTGTTTGGCTTGAACACAATGACAAAAATAATAATATGTCCCTTGTTCATTATCTTCAGGTGCAATAATAGAAAAAACATGGCATGTAATGACAAATATACAAAATGCAGTCATTAATTTAGAAAATACTTAGGTAAAAGTTATGAAGTTACATATTGAAATTACAAAGATATATATATATATATATATATATATATATATATATATATATATATATATATATATATATATATATATATATATATAACCAGGTTGCACTAGATCTAACAAGTGGTCAAAGTCAATAGACCAATCCATCTCTACCATTTCTAGTGCTTGTGGGGGACAATAGGTGTCAATTAGGTCCAAAACCCATATATCCCATTTTTCCACCCATTCAATTGACTCACAATCATCCCAATTTTCCTTTGCACATGATGGAAAATAGCATGCCATTTTTGTGTGTGTGGATACTCCATGAACCCACATCAGAGCTTCTAAAAGAGTGTAACTCACTAGATCCTATTAGTGTGCAACAATCCTAATATGGTGCAATGTTAGTATTATCTATCAACTAAAAAATTCTATGAACCATAGACTCACCTTCCTTACCTGGACCCATTGTAGCATTACACTATTAGATGATGGATTTTGCATCTATCAATATTGCCCCATATCTGTACTCTAGTTTTTCATGAGCCAGGGCTCTTTTGATGCATGTGCCTACACCATTGTGCTCTCCCTTTCCATGACCAGCCTCTATGAAATTCCACATATATTGAATTCTACACAACCTGTGCATCTTGCTCAAGCAATAGAACATCTATGCATTTTTGAATTGAGATGAGCAATTGTTTAACCAAATAATGTGCTGACAATATGTTATGCCCCTATTAGCCAAATCTCCATAAAATAGTTGAAAAAAACCATGTACAAATTTTTGTAGAATGTGATCGACCATCACTGATGTAAAAATGGTACTCCCTCAAAATTTTCTTGTCATCCTCTGTACTTGTAGGTGAATGCATGAGTGTTATGTGAAAAAATATGGAAACCTATTGATTAGTATAATACTTTGCTTGCACCTCATTTTGTGGTTGTAGTGTGCAGTTCTATATGAAATCTACAACCAAAACAATGGTATCCAATGGAAATGTATCCTTGCACAACTTGAATTGCAAATCCATCCATCGAGATCTATGGGTATGCCTTGCATACTCATAAATAATCTTTTCGCGAAAAATCTTCATGAACTCATACACTGAAATCTTTTCAATGACTAAATCACATCTTTTACCATATTTCCCATATTGTAGAGCATATGTCACTGTCTTAAATTTTTTGTAATCTACTATTTCATTTCCAATTGCATGTGTACTATCCATATGTTGACAATTTGATAAAAGTTGCAAAGAACCACAAAATAAGCATGTACCATCCAAGCATGATGTCTTGTAAAATTGTTGGTCATCCCCTATTTCACATAAAATGTTGGATATGTATTCCCTTAAAGATCTTGGTGGCTTATTTATGTCACAATCCTATAAAACAAACTTAGAATGCAAAAATACACATATATGCCTAAAAACATTAAAATGGTTAGAAAATTCAATATGTATCCTACAACAACAAGTTGTGCGTGTGTGATTTATCTTCACATAAAAAGGTTTACCCATCTCAAAAAATATTTGACTTATTTGAATTTGAGGATACATACCAATAAATTTAGCAAACAATTGTGTCTAAGTTGAGTCCAAAAAATGTTTTTCATGTGGGTTGTGATTTTGGCTGCCAATCCTCCTTCTTACAACATTTCTTTGATTAGGGGAAACACGCATGTTATTTTTTCAAATATCTTCGATCAATGATTTCAAGGCTTGACTAATTTCTTTATCCTTTCATGGTAGTCTACCACTAAATGTCCATCACTCATTTTTTGTTGGATCTTCCAATCTCTCACGCCTTAGAATGGTTCTCCTTAGAGTACCTCTACCAATTTTGAATATTTTTCTTGTCTTTCTCATGAGTCAAGATTTCTTCATTTGGATACTTACTATTGTTGATGTAAGTACTCATCTTGTGATATTACTATCTTTGGTGCATAATTTAGAACCCACTTTGTCATAAGCACTCATTAGATTCTTTACAATATTTTTTTCATTTGAATCATCCATTGTTCTTAGCCCAGGAATCTTTATGATAGGCCTAAATTTAAAATTCTTCATCATTTCAAAAAATAATTGGCATTAACCTATAATATTTAATTCATCAAAAAATAATCTCCACGTATGATTAACTTTTCTTTGACAAGTACGCTTGCTAATCTTGTCAGACATTGATTTCAAAATGTTAGTATCAATATCAATCAAATATTTTGGTCTTCTAAAAAAAATTCTAGAAGGTGTTATAATCTCTTCAATTCTCTCAACATTTTGAACATTGACATAAGGTTGAGTGTATTGCATACCTTGAACCGAAGATGATGTGCCTTGGCAATAAGATGCAAAAGATGAAATATCACATACTTGATGTGTTGATGTTGTGCCTTCAACATGACATGATGGAGTGTGTATCGGTGGATCTACAAATCAATGTCTCTTCAACATGAGAGGACGATATGACTTCAACATTGGAAGATACTATATAGTTGACAATATGACTCCAACATTGGAAGATGGTGTAGCTTCACAGTTTAATTGTCTTCTTGAGTATAATATTCTCATTCGTTCTCTATATCTTTCCAATTCTTCCTCTTTGTTTCTTTGTACCAGTGGTTCTTGATCCTCTTCCAAAGTCAATTCTTCATTATTTCTTTGCAATTTTCTTTTCTCACGTAATAATTTCATTTTATCTCTTTTAATTGCCAAATCTCTCTTTCTATCTTGATTTGTTTGAGTTTTTGGTTTCTTCCTTGGCATGATGATGATTTCTACATGTCAAAAAATAATTGGCATTAACCTATAATATTTAATTCATCAAAAAATAATCTCCACGTATGATTAACTTTTCTTTGACAAGTACGCTTGCTAATCTTGTCAGACATTGATTTCAAAATGTTAGTATCAATATCAATCAAATATTTTGGTCTTCTAAAAAAAATTCTAGAAGGTGTTATAATCTCTTCAATTCTCTCAACATTTTGAACATTGACATAAGGTTGAGTGTATTGCATACCTTGAACCGAAGATGATGTGCCTTGGCAATAAGATGCAAAAGATGAAATATCACATACTTGATGTGTTGATGTTGTGCCTTCAACATGACATGATGGAGTGTGTATCGGTGGATCTACAAATCAATGTCTCTTCAACATGAGAGGACGATATGACTTCAACATTGGAAGATACTATATAGTTGACAATATGACTCCAACATTGGAAGATGGTGTAGCTTCACAGTTTAATTGTCTTCTTGAGTATAATATTCTCATTCGTTCTCTATATCTTTCCAATTCTTCCTCTTTGTTTCTTTGTACCAGTGGTTCTTGATCCTCTTCCAAAGTCAATTCTTCATTATTTCTTTGCAATTTTCTTTTCTCACGTAATAATTTCATTTTATCTCTTTTAATTGCCAAATCTCTCTTTCTATCTTGATTTGTTTGAGTTTTTGGTTTCTTCCTTGGCATGATGATGATTTCTACATGTCAAATTATTCATACGTCTGAATTACTTAAAATGTGTAAATTACAAATTATTCAAATACATATAAAAATTATAATTATTTGAATGAATACACGATATATATCAAATGACTTGTCAAATTTCTAACCATTTCAAAATAACATTTCATTCAAACATACAAATTTCAATGAATTCACTATATATTAAACAACATGTCAAATTATAATCAAATTTGTATCTATATATCAACAAACAATATTTAAAATAGATTGAACTAACCTTTTCTATACAAGGAATATTCAAAAATTCTTTAAATATCCAATGATTGAATTTGGTGTTTGCTAGCTTCCAAAAGTTTTGAAATAGTGTTTGCTATGTTGAAACCCATGATTTCTATTGGAATAATAGAGTGCATAACAAACCAAAAGCAAAGAATGGATGAAATGGGCCCCAAAGTGGCTTTTTGACAATTTTTGGGTGATTTCATATAGTGCATATGCACTATGTGGAAACACATCACTCTCCATCCTCCCTACTCTCTCTCTCCCCCATCCCCTACTCTCTCTCTCTCTCTCTCTCTCTTCCTACTCTCTCTCCCCTCTCCCATCCCATTCTCTCTCTCTTCCACCTCCTACTCTCTCTCACACTCTCTCCCATCCCCTACTCTCTCTTACACACACTCCCATCTGACCCTCTCTCCCTCTCCAACCACCTAGTCTCTCTCTCCCATCTGCTACTCTCTCTCTCTCCCCCCTCTCCCATCCCCTAAACTCTCTATTTTGTAGATACACACTCCCATCCCCCCCTCTCTCTCTCCCCTCTCCCATCCTTTACTCTCTAGATCTCTCACATGCACTCACATCCCTCTCTCTCCTCCTCTCCCACTCCCTCTCCCACCATCTACTATCTCTCTCTCTCTCTCAAGTTCTCTCTCTCTCATCCCCTTCTCTTACTCTCTATCTCCCATTTCTAACTCTCTCTCGTACTCTCTCCCATCCTTTCACTTTATCTCTCCCATCTCGTACTCTCTCTCTGCCAACCCCTACTCTCTCTCACTCTCTCCCATCCTTTCACTCTGTCTCTCCCATCTCGTACTTTCTCTTTGCCACCCCCTACTCTCTCTCTCTACCACTCGATACTCTCTCTCACACTCTCACACTCTCTCCCATCCCCTACTCTCTCTCTTTCATAGACACACACACACACACACACACACACACACTCTCTTATCCCCCCACTCTCTTCTCTCCCATCTCCTACTCTCTACATATGTCACACACACTCCCATCCCCCCTATCTCTCTCCCTCTCCATCTCCCACTCTCTCTCCTACCACCTACTATCTCTCTCTCTCTCTCTCTCAAGTTCTCTCTCTCTCCCTCTCTACTCTCTCTCTCTCTTCCATCCCTTACTCTCACTCTCTCTCTCTCTCACACACTCTCCCATCCCCTAATCTCACTCTCTCTCCCATCATGTGCGAGCTCTCTTTGCCACCACCTACTCTCTCTCACACTCTCACACTCTCTCCCACCCCCTACTCTATCTCTCTTTTACACATTCCCATTCCCCCCTCTCTCTCTCCCTCTCCCACTCCCTCTCCCATTTCCTACTTTCTCTCCCCCATCCCCTACTCTCTCTCTCCGCTCTCCAATCCCCTACTCTATCTCTCTCTTTCATAGACACACACACTCCCATCCCCCCCTCTCTCTTTCCTCTCACATCCCCTACTCTCTAGATTTGTCACACACACTCCCATCCCCCCCTCTCTCCCTCTCCCACTCCCTTTTTCACTACCTACTATCTCTCTCTCTCAAGTACTCTCTCTCCCATCCCCTACTCTCACTCTCTCTCTTCCATCCCCTACTCTCTCTCACACTCTCCCATCCCCTACTCTCTCTCTCTCTCTCTTGTACATGCACCCCCATCCTATATGAGCTCTCTCTACCACATCCTAGTCTCTCTCAAACTCTCACACTCTCTCCCATCCCCTACTCTATCTCTCTTATATGCATTCCCATTCCCCCCCTCTCTCTCTCTCGCACTCCCTCTCCCACTACCTACTCTCTCCCATCCCCTACTCTATCTCTCTTACACACTTCCATTCCCCCTCTCTCTCCCTCCCACTCCCTCTCCCACCACCTACTCTCTCTCTCTCTCTCTCTCTCTCTCTCTCTCTCTCTATCTCCCATCCCCTACTTCCTCTCTTACTCACACTCCCATCCCCCCTCTCTCTCCCTCTCCCACTCCCTCTACTATTGCCTACTCTCTTTCTCTCCCATCCCCTACTCTCTCTATCTCTCTCTCATTCCCTACTATCTCTCTCTTTCACACACACACCCATCCCCCTCTCCCCTCTCCCATCCCCTAATTTTTCTCACTCGCTCTCTCTCTCCCACTCGCTCTCCCATTGCTCTCTCTTTCTCTCTCTCTCTCTCTCTCACACACACACACACACACACACACACACACACACACATTTCCATCCTCCCTCTCTTGCCCTCTCCCACTCCCTCTCCCATTGCCTACCCTCTCTTTCATCCCCTACTCTCTCTCAAGCTACTCTTTCTTCCCCCTCTCCAATTCCCTACTCTCTCTCTCTTTCACACACATGCACTCCCATCCTCCTCTCTCTTTCTCTTCCTCTCCCACTCTATCTCCTACCACCTAATCTCTCTTGTCCCCATCCTCTACTCTCAATATCTCTCTCCCAACCTATACTCTCTCTCACACTTCCTCTCTCTCACATTCCCTACTTTCAATCTCTCTCCCCCATCCTATACTCTCTCTTTGCCACCCCTACTCTCTTTAACACTTCCTCTCTCTCGCATCTTGTACTCTCTTTGCCACCCCTACTCTCTCACACATCCTCTCTCTCCCATCCTATACTCTCTCTACCACCCCTACTCTTTCTCACTTCCTCTCTCCCATCATGTACTCTCTCCCCTCTCCCATCCCTTACTTTCTCTCTATCTCTTTGTCTCTCTCTCTCTCTCTCACACACACACAGCCATTCCCCCACCCCTGCCAGCTCTCTCTTGCTCTTGGTTTGTAATTTAGGTCTTGATAGTGCATGTGTGCTATAGCATGCAACTGCTACTAAGAATTCAAATTCTTTTAATGGCGCATGTGCACTATAGGGCACACGCGCTATTGAAATATTTGCATTAAAACCAAGCCTAAGGCTTGGTTTTTCCTTGGAGATCTAACCCAAAGGTTTGGAGCTTATAAACAAGTATGAGACATGTTTTAAAGCAAACATACAAAAAATGATTAATTTTTCTTGTGTTCTCCCCTTCAAGATTCCTCGTGGTTGGGTATCGATAAGATTAGGTTACATAGCATTATAAGTCTCCATGTTAGCTATCTAACCATATAATTTATTTTTAATTTGAAATATTTCAAGTCTTTCATCTATAATTTCTTTTGAATGTAGGTTCATTTTTTTCAAAAACCAGCATGTACTAATTGGGCTATAGATTTTAGTTTGTTCATCAAATTTTGCAACAACTTAGTTTTTTAGAAACTAGACTCCATTCTACACACTTTGAAAAAAAGTTTTGATTTTAGATTAGTTTTCAATTATTCCTAGGGGAAGCACATAGATATTTAACATTTTTGGGATGTGTCTAGTTAAAAAATTCATTTAAAATAAATACCCATTGTAAAATTACCCAAAAAATCTAGGATAAACTACATAGTGTTAAGTAACTTTTGACCAAAGTGATTAAAGAATTTCAAAAAAAAGTTAAAATTTTAGGGGTGCCACACTTTTTACTATGCTATATTTTTTTGGAATGAACAGTACCACTTTTTTGTGGCCCCCCTTTTTGAGGACGTAAAACTAAACCATTTTGAAAAAAAAATTAGTAGTTTAGAAACGACATTCAAAGGAATACGACTTTTGTTTTTTTCATATCTTAAAATTTTGAGTGTAACTATCTTCAAATTCTTCTTGAAGTTCAAAAATTTCATATTTCAGGAAAAAGGTGTCCACTTATACCCCTCTTTTGGCACCACAACTTGGTGCACTTAACCATATGACTCTTTCAAGTTTTATAAGATTTTCCAAAACTTGAAAATTGGTATGACAGGTATTTTGATTCACCAGATATCGGGTTTGTAGACCACTTCTTAAATTTAGATTAGTGGTGTCAGAGTGATAATGCTCTTGTATGCCAACTAACACAAGAATTTCATATCAAAGATTAGGATTGGCCATGAGAAATTTGTCAGAATACCTTCCTTTGTAGTGTAGAAAACCAAAGATGTTAGATAATTTGGTAGACTCTCTAAAGAAGATGGTGGAAGAGGCTTTGGCTAGGCAACAAGAAGATATGATGGGTAAGTTCTCAAAAATTTTGAAGACCCAACAAGTGCCCAATTTAGTTGCACCATTCAATGGGAACACCCATTTTAAATTATAGGTGAATTTTGATATCCAAAGTTTTGAAGGAAAAGTTGATGCTGATGCTATTGATAATTGGTTATCTAAGTTAGAATGATACTTCTCTATAAATAATTTTTTTGGTGCGGAAAAAAACCATTTTCCCTCTTGAAAGATGAAATCCATGTCAAACTAGTATGGGAAATAAGATTATTGAATAAGGAAACTGAAGCTGAAGAAGAGTTAGAAATACTCTCTAATAATAAACCAACTTGGGAAGAATTTATAGAATACATAAAAGAAACATACTTTCCTAAAGATGTATATGAATATAAATATATAGAATGGTAGTTTCTTTTACAAAGGAGAGACCAATTTGTACAAGAATATATCAATATATTCCATGCAGTCTCTACAAAACTTGGTATAGAAGATTCAGAGAAGCATCAAATTCTGAAATCTTGTAGTGGGCTTCATAGATACATTCAAAACAAAATGGAATTATTGAATATTGAAACATTGGCAACTGCTTACAAATATGCTACAAAAGTAAAATTCAAATAGAAAGGAAAAGGAGAATATTTTTCAAATAATAAGCCAAGTGCTGAAGGCAGCAGTAAATTTAGTGGAAAATTAGTGGGGAAGGTCACTCCCTTAAATCCAGCCAAGAATACATAGTGGGATACTAAAAAGACACAAATAGATATAGGCATGCAATGTGAGATACATAAGAGTCCAACTCATAACACAAAGGAGTGTTGAAGAATTAAAAAATCGATGAAAAAAATATGAGATGAAGCTAAGCCTGAATCTACACCAATAGAAAGTCTTGATAATGATTCGGTGATAGAAGTAGACCTGTATGCCATAGTTGCAATAACAAAAGTAGTTCCACGTGAAGATGAAGATAGATTTTTCCATTCACAAATGTGGGTTGATGGAAAGCCTCTACATTTTATTGTTGATAGTGGTAGCCAAAATAACTCAATTTCTATGGAGACATCCAAGATATTAAGTTTAAAGATGACAAGCCACCCACAACCATACTCTATGGGATGGGTTAATGAAGGAAAAGACATTTAGTTAAATCAACAGTGTCTCCTATCATACTCAATCAAACCATTCAAGGATGAAGTAATTTGTGATGTACCACCTTTAGATGTATGTGATGTTTTGCTAGGGCAGCCATACATGTATCAAAGGTATGAAATTTATGAATCTAGACCATATAGTACCACAATCAAGCTTCGTCAAAAGAAATATCAAATACCAAAGGTATGCCCAACTCAAACTGCTTCTTTTATTAGTGCTAAATAATGTAAATGTTTAATTGCTCAAACTAGAAGTTTCCTACTCCTCATGATTCATTCTAAGAAAGAAAAGTTAGTTTACCTTACCACACACACTAAGATGGCCACAATAGTAGACGAGAAAAAGGAGATGGATACAATCTTGATAGAATACCATAGTGTGTTTAAATCACCAGTAGGCATCCCAACACACTATCAAGTCAAACATTCTATTAATCTAGTTCTAGGAGCACCATTACCACATGAACCAATATATAGGGGGTTAGTTATAGAAAATGATGAAATTAAGAAACAAATTCAAGAATTGATTGAAAAGGGACATATCAGGGCAAGTGCTTCACCTTGTGGCAACCCTATTATTTTGGCAAGAAAGAAAGATGGGACATGGAGACTTTGTATTGATTATAGAGAACTTAACAAAATTACTATAAAAAAAAGATATGCAATTCCTCAAATTGATGATCTTTTGGATCAACTTAAGGGGGCTAAGTTCTTTACAAAAATTGACTTAAAATCTGGATATCACCCAATACAAATTGATCCAACATATGTATGGAAGACTACATTCAAGTCCAAGGAAGGTTTTTCAAAATGGAAAATGATCCTGCCACATCTATTAGGTTGATGAATGATGTGCTTAGACCATTTATTGATTCTTTTGTAGTTGTTTATTTGGATGATATTATCATTTTTAGTAAAACTTGTTCTGAACATTTGCAACAAATTAAACAAGTACTCTTGAGTTTCTAGAAACATAAACTCTATGTCAACATAGACAAGTTCTCTTTTGGTATGCACAAGATCTAGCACTTAGGGTACATCATTGATCATGAGAGTGTTCATGTGGACCCTACAAAGATACATATAATCAGAGATTGGCCACCTAAAAATTTCACAGAAATTTGCAATCTCTTGGGTCCAGCCAACTTCTATGACATATTTGTACTTGGTTTTTCACTTTTATCATGGCCTCTTAATCACTCACTCAAAGGTGGAACACAAGAAAAATTATAGTGGATAGAGGAAAAACAAAAAACATTTGAGGAATTAAAACTCAAATTATGTTTAGCTCCAGTATTGGTCCTTCTATATTTGCAGCAGTCATTCAAAATAGAAATAGGTGCATTATATTTTTCTCTTGGCACTGTACTCATTTAACACGAGCATTGAGTTGCATATCATAGTGAGATATTTTCTGAAATACTTTGAAGGTACCCCACCTATGAAAAGGAGTTGTATGACATTGTGTAGGCTTGTAAACATGGGAAGCACTATATTTTGGGAAAGAAAACTATGATACACATAGATCATAATCCTCTTCAATTCTTACAAACACAAGGAAAGTTGTAGAATGATAGGCATCATAAGTGGTTAGCTTAATTGCAACAATTTCACCTCAATATTCATCATAAAAAGGGAAATATTAATAAAGTAGTAGACTATTTCACTAGGCCTCCAATCATAGGTTTGACAATGGTGTTGGATTTCTATGCCCATCAAACAAAAACTTGGCCTCAACTATATGATAATGATCCTAATTTTTAAACACTTATAATGCAGTCTTAGATGGAAATCATGTTCGTAAATTTTATATATAGGATGGATTACTTTATCATATTGGTCACATATGTGTCCCCAGTGAAGAAAAATAGAAACTAATATGGGAAGTAAACTATAGCCGGGTGAGAGGACATTTTGGTATTGGTAAGACTACTACAATTCTCCAAAAGTAGTAGATTTTAACTATCCTTGATAAACCATGGCATTCTATTTTAATGGATTTTATGTCTAGGCTCCCAAGTAGTAGAAGGGGAAATGATTGTATATATGTGGTAGTAGATAGATTTTCTAAGATGAATATCATGGTAGCCTATAAAAAAGTGATTTCAGCAGAGGAGACTGCTAAGCTATTTTTTGAACACGTTTGGGTTCACTTTGGGCTGCCGAAAAACATTATTTCGGATAGGGATAGTAGGTTCCTCAATAATTGTTGGTCCTCACTATGGGATAGAATGGACATCAAAGTTGACAAAGTCTACAAGATTCTATCCTCAAATAAATGGCCAAACAGATGTAGTTAATAGAATGATTATCCATATCCTTCAAATGTACCACTCCAAACACCCGTGCACATGGGATGAACACTTGCCTTATGTGCATCATAGTTACAACCATGAAATCCACACTACTATAGGACATGGTCCATTTGAGGTTTGTCTTGGGTATCAACCATTGGCACCTATATATGTAGTGCTGCCCATCTTGCAATCTAGTCAGCTACTCAATACTAAAAAGGTGGTAGAAAAGTAGAAAATTTTACTGAAAAGATAAAATAGTTACAGCAACAAGTTCATGATATTTTAAAGAAGAGGAATAAGATGTATAAGAAAAGACATGATCAGCATAGAACTCCCCATCATTTCCATATTGGTGACAAGTTATGCATACATCTTTAGAAGGATCACGTCCAAGGACCTTATAGAAAGCTTCATCTTATTCAATATGGACCATATACCATTAGGAAACAAGTTGGTGAGAATGCTTTTGAACTTGATCTACCACAATTTTTGGGATTACATCTAGTTTTTAATGTGGAACTATTGCAACCCTATTTTCCTCCATTATTGGACATCTCTCAAGCTATTGAACACATTCATGCTATAGAATTGAATCCATCCACTACCACTCCATTATAGTTTTATTATGTCACTAGATTCATGCTGAAATCTTTAAGAAATTAGAAAATTCTGCTATATAAGGTGGTTTGAGCTAGTCAATTCTCTCATCAAGGCAAATGGTTAACCAAGGAACAAATTGCAATGCAATTCCCTCATATGTTGTAGAATGTTGATGCAATGGGGTCCATTGCCTCTTAAGGAGGTAGGAATGACCTAAATTATATAGAAGATCAAATGTTTGAAAGTATTTTTTCATATTTTAAAAAAGTTTCTCTATGTCATTTTATTTGGCCTTTTCAAAAATCTTCTGCTTAAAATTTGAAGGTAAAACTTTTATCGGTTGCTAAAATTGGACAATCATAGGCTCACTATTTAGGCGAATAAAATTAGATTATTAGTTTTTCTTTCCAATGGTGTAAGCAGTTTCAAAATCTAAGCTCTAGGTCAAAAGTTATGACCCTGACAAGTTGGGGTAATTAAACACCTAGTTTTGAATTGTTTAGTTTTATTTTTTTATTTTTTTATTATAGTAACATGAACATTTCAAATTCATGGCTATGGTGACTATTGATATTCCATCACCATGTATATTCTTTTAATTTCAATTAATAAGATGGCTTTTGGTTTTCATACAAATGTTTCGAGTTTTGCAAGACTTTCTAGAAGTTGAACATTGGTATCCCAGGTATTTTGATTCACTAGATATTGTGTTTGTAGTCTACTTCTTAAATTCATATCAGTAGTAGATAGATTTTGGCTTTTCATAGTTTGAGAAATGAAGATCATCTTATGTTCACTTGGAAATGTGTTCTAGAGCATGTGTAGATGCTACAATTAAAAGTTTGTATAAAAATATAAAGAATGTATAAATTAATAATGATTTTAAAGTAAAGACAACATCTAGAAAGAGTTTTTGGGAAGTGATTACTTTGATTTTTATTTTACCTCCTAATAGAGATATAATTTCATTAAGAGGACTTGGAAAGAGATAGAAGACATAATGGAGATGTTGAGGTTAATTAGGTACATCCAGATGATCAGCGAGTAAAGAATTTTGAAGAGTGTAAGATGACAAATTTTTGTATAATTGTGAAATGATGTAATATTGTAATGTAACATATAAATGTAATATCTTAAGTTGGTAATATATTATTGATGTAAATTAGAAAATCCTCAAGGTCGACTCAATAAATTTTTTTAGGACTTGATATAAGGGTATCTGCACAAAGATTGTGTGCAAGAAAAGTGGACAACATGAAAAAAAAGTCAAAAGTACACATAACACAATTTCTTTATGTGTTCATTTGATAAAATTTTAAAATTGGTCTTTACTCATCACCATTCCAAGAAAAAAAATATTAAAATTTATGAACTTTAAAATAATGTGATTGTGTTATAAATGTGTTCATATTATGGTTAACCAAACATAATCACATTATTAAGAAATAAAAGCATTACTTTTTGAGATAATGGGGTTTGCACACATTGCATAATATTGTTATATTGAAATATTTTACTATGTAATGTTGTACCTAGATGAACATGCAACATGTAAAGATTCCCATGGGATATACTTGATGAGTTCTATTGTAACATTGTGATAATATTTCATGTAATTATTTAATATTGGAGAAAAGAATTAAATTTGCAATATTAAATGTGGGGTCAATAGGTTAGGTAGTACATGGTTTATGTAATACCATTTGGTGGTTTTTTGGGACTTGCTACTATATAAGTAGCCACAAGGGTAGTTGTTGTAGGTGAAGAAGAAGGCAAAAAGGGAACGAGTCAAGTGGGACAAGACTTGATAGGTTAGCCAAAGAAACATTTGTGAATATTAGAAGAATGGCATTAGATGTGTGGATTCATGCTTGTTCACATGAATTGATTGGTTGTGGCTATGGATTTGGAGGCTTCCATGGTTGTATTGGAATGGTGTTTTTTTGCAAATAATACATGGTGATGGATGCTTTTGGAGGCTGGGTTTTACCCTCAATGAAGGTTTCCCAGGGTATATTTTGTGTCACAATTTTGTGGTTATGTTGTCTATTCTCTTGCATGTGGATTTCAATTACATATTTATTTCAGATCTATTATGGGTT
Organism: Cupressus sempervirens; assembly: GCA_028749045.1. NCBI lineage: Eukaryota > Viridiplantae > Streptophyta > Pinopsida > Cupressales > Cupressaceae > Cupressus > Cupressus sempervirens. The sequence continues at coordinate 137,625,485 of CM053791.1, read as the reverse complement.
ATGTGGAAATAGTTATATTCTTTCTTGGAAGTTTCCTTACAAAGCTATTGTTTTATTATTGTAACTCTAGATTGAAACCATGGAAATGCATGAGAGGATAAAATAAAAAGCAAGATGTATGAGTTGTTTATTGTAGATCTGAGGGTTTTGTGTTTGATGTTATGATGTAATAATGGTAGATTTTGGGCATGCAAAATTTTTGGACAAAAGAGGGTTTTAGATATTTTATTTAAATGAGGGTTTTAGAGGGAGCTTGTAGTAATGACCTCTTGGGAAAAACCAGAGCTCACCATTGGATCTAGGTCACTGTTTCCATAAATTTTGATATATAATATGCCCTAGTTTGTCCATGTTCAAAGGAAATGAAAGAGTCATTTTAGTTTCATCCCATGATGGCCATGAAATATAATCCTATCAGAATTTTCATCACAAAAATAAGTTGTAGTGAAAATGGTAAAAAGTCTATCTTAGTAAAATGACCATAACTTTTTCTCAAGATATCATATTTCAAACTTCTTATAGGCATTGAAAAGCTAATTCATAGAACTATAATTTGGTGTATGTTGTATTCTATGATTTTGATATTTTGTCAAGTTTTAAGAGCACAAAAGTTAGATGTTGTTTATTTTGAGCATAAATTAGGGCATAACTTGGTAATACAAAGTTGGATTTTGGACTTCGATTAGTGAATGAAAAGTTATTGGAGAAATCTAAACATTAGTTTAGATTTTACATAGGTTTGGCATGGTTTATTCTGTGATATATTAATCCAAATAGTTTATAGTATATATTGACTATGGTACCATTGTGAGTTTATGACATTGTATGTTTGGAGATTTAAGATTCAATGTCATTTTATTCTCAGTTCATATTTCAAATTGATCTTATGATGATATGGTTAATAGTATTTGGTTTGGATATGTATGATGACTTGTTGGGTCTACAAGTTGTGAAGTGTCGTAAGTAGTATATACTTATAGGTTGCATTTATAGCTCGGATATGGGTTGTATTTGCCCAGTGATATTTTATTATTGATGGATATTCAAATTGGTGGCTTGGATTTGGGGTGTCTATGCCCTAAGTCATATGATATTTTTATTTCTTTTCTTCATGTAGAAGGCATGAGATGTTTTTACTAGGTATAGTCATGGTAGAGGGTTGTGGTTGACTATTTCATGCTACTAGGATTGGACACATTAAGACTTAGATACTCAGTTCATGGATCTGATCATGGTGTCATAGATTTTGGCATGACATGATTGGATATCCAGGTGCATCTTTGATGTTCATTGGTTTGGATTCCTAATTTGGTTATGGTGGTATTGAGGATCATCGTTATTTGGTTTCTTTTGAGGAGCTCATGATGTGCACTTTGAGTTCTTTGAAGGTTTGATGCCTTAGTTGATTTTCATGGTTAGAGGATGGTTCTTCATAATGATATCATGGATAGCTTGGATACACAATTTAGTTGGAGCTTGTGGTAGTGATAGGGTGACAATGCATGATTAGTTCCTAGTTTAGTTTGTATCTTCTTGATTTGGAGATCTTAGTTTCACTTGGTAGTGATGCTTTGGTTGTGAGTGTAGACCTAGAGGATCTTCATGTAGGAGATGGATTTTATATGATTCCATGGATGACTTAGTACCATGGTTGAGTGGGAGTTATTTTGACATTGATATATTTATTGAGTGTTTGCAGATGTTGGAGGTTTATCTTAGATCCCATTGCTACACAAAAATCTTTGACATTTGCATGGTGCACTTGTTATCTTCATCATGTGTGAAGATGGTTATATTTGGAGTAATCATAGGGTTCTAAGTTATCTTCATGGTGTGTGGAGATGGTTCTTCATGGTATGTGGAGATGGTTTTCTTCATGGTGTGCAGAGATGGTTGCATCTTGGAGACTTATGGGGTTCTTGGTAAAGGTGTGGTTTATGATTTCATTTGACATGTTATCCTTGGTGTGAGTATGGTTTCATTATTATGTCATGATATACTCTTGATATGCATTTGGAGTTGTGATAAGTTATAGTATGTTCATATGTAACATGCTATCTCTTTGGTTGAGATGATTTAGATCATGTTGCCATGTTTATGTTCCTAAGGCCATGGTTGGACCTTTGACAATGATATTGGTTTAGTTTCTTTGTATTGAGTATATTGATAATTTGTTGGATACTTCATGATATTTCTATGTTTTATTTGGAGTTGGCATGCATTGATTGGTTACAGGTGCTCATGGATACTTAGAGATGGTGGTGATGCTAATTTCTCTTGGATTAGAGAGGCATTTATTGGGATAGTTATTTGGTTTTAGTAGGAACTCCAAGGGGCATTCACTAGATAAAGACTTGAGAGAGATGAGTCTTAGTTAGAGACCTGCATGTCTTGATGAGCATTATCATTCCCCACTCTTGGTCTACTCGACAATTTTCTACTTAAGAGGTATAGTCCATTGTTTCTCTTAGGTGCATTATATTTATGCTTTTCTTTTATGGATATGGATTTTGAGCTACAATACATGAGTTAGTTCTAGAGGGTTCATTTGAGAGATGGTTTAGTATTGTTTATCTCCATTTTCATATGTTGTTAAGCTAGTTGAGTTTGGGAGATGGTTTTATATTGGGCATATTCCTTGGATTAGGAATGGTTTATGAGTTTGATCTTCTTCTTAGAGGCTTAGATCCATGATTAGTTATATAGTATGGTTTGGGCATTTTTTGTGGCTTCTTGTTGGGGTTTTATGGAGTGGGTCATACTTGCACAATTTACATCTAGAGGTGTGTGTACAAGGACATGATATATGTTATGATTTGAATGGTTTCTCTCTAGTTTTTGTTATCTTCCTAGATGTTTGATTTTTCTTACATTGGTTTTGAGATTTGGTTGGAGATTGTGATCACTAGTTTGTGCTCATGTATGTCATGTCAGAGATGACATGGTTATTTCTTTATCTCTTTCCTTTGTTGGTTGTGGATAACTTGGGAGAGCATTAGAGATTGGTTATGAGATTTGTTCTTGTAGATTATTGGTTTATGTATTGTGGATGTCCTTGAGACTACATGGATTCACTTGTTTGTGATGTTTCAAGTGGATTGGTTATAGATTTGACATTATCTTTTGTAATGGGAGCTTCTTAGTATATATATGGTAGGTGTTTATATTGAGGCTCATGATTGCAAGTTATAGATTAGATGTGTTGATGATGTGAGATTCACTTGGTATACCTTAGGAGGTATGGATAGTTGGATGGGTTTGGCACTTGTTGTGGGTACTATTTTAGTTATGGATATTTTGACAACTATAGATACACGTGATTACCTTTAGATCAGGTTTTTGTGCTTGGAATTTCAGTTGGTATAGGATTTTATGATCTTTTAATGTGATAGGTTGGGTGGCTTTCTCTTTGGATGGCTCCTATGTATGTCCAGTGGAAATGGCATAATAGAAGGTGGCTTCATTCATGTTTGAGATGTTGGATACTTTGATTTTTTTGTGGGTATCAAGATGGATCACATGGTGTAATTTGATCCATGATGGTGGATTTTTTAGGAGAGATTATTTCCTTGTTCATTAATGTGGCTATAGATTGACCCTATGTAATCTATACAACAAGTGGGAGATTGTTGAGATAATGGGTGTTGCACACATTGCATAATAATAATATATTGCATTATTTTATTATGTAATGTTGTATCTAGATGGACATGTAGCATGTAAAGACTCCCATTGGATATACTTTATGAGTTCTATTGGGACTCAAAATTGAAGCAATGATTTTGAGTATCATTGAAAAATCAAGCCCTATAAGCACTCTTTAATGCACATGCACCCAACTATCTATTTGAGGAATAATAGGTGTTTAATGCTTCTAAAAACTTTCATTTAGTGTGTCTATGTGTTCCATGAAGAGAAATTTTCATTCCGAGTCATTCTATGAAGTCCCATTTTGAGCAATTTCCATTTCTACATTTCTGCCAGTGTTAAACAGTGACATGAGGCTATGTTTGCAATTGAATGTCTCACACTCAGTAATGTTTCATGACTCTCTACTTTGGGAGTATTTAGTGTCCATATGAAATAACATATATTTTATATTTTGAGTCATTTCAAATCCATTTGACTAGGTTTTGAATCCCTCAAATTCGGTCATTTATTGTTTTCATGCTAATGTGAATTGTTCTGAATTATGGGAAGGCCTGTTTTAATTGTTATAATTTTGACCCAGTTGGTTGAAATGAAAAATAATAATTTTGGATTGCATTTTAGAGATCAAAAACTCACTACATTTCAATTTTGAGCTTATGATGAATCCATTTGATTAGTTTTCAAATGTGATTCCAAATGCAATTTATAACTTTTTACTGGTGTCAAGAAGTGCAGATTTGTCAAAACTCATGTTTGTGATGTCATATCTCAAAATATATGATAGGTGAGATAAAAAAAAATTATACCACTATGTTCTACTATGAAAATACTTCAAGTGTTCCAATTTTAAAGTCTTGATGAATCCGTCTTCACACTTTACTAGGTCCATTCCGTTTGTAAAAACCACTTTTCTGTCAATGTTTCCAGTTTGCAAATTTGAGTAGCCTACTTTGACCGCTTTCCATTTGCATCTTGTTATTTATCATGAGCCCAAATACTATTTTTTTATTCTCCTCATGATAGTGAAGCAATGCCCCAAGTTTCATTTTCCCAAGTGCCAGTTTGCCTAGTTTTCAAAGCCAATTCTGAATGTGTTTTATTGATCTCTGACATGTTTTCTTGTAGGTAATTCTGAGAGGTCAAATTTAACAATTGATATATTTTGACTTTGAATTCATCATGAGGTGAGATTCAACAGGGTAAAAATGTGTAGAACAGAGATTTAGTGTTGTTGATTTCAGAGCCTAGTTATCTATTTGGGTCAATTTTTAAAGGAAACTGCCATGCCCTATTAGCTAAAAATCATAAGTTTGAAAATTAATGATAAAATGAGTTTTAATTGATTGTTCAATGGTCAAATTTGTTTCTAATTAGAGGGATGAATTTAATAGATCAATTTGACAATTTAGTTGTCTAGAAATGAAATATTTTTAGTCAGACCCACTTTGGGGCCCGACTGAGTTCATCAAATTGATAGGGAAATATTTCATAAGGAAAATGATCAAGATGGGGTCCAAAGTTTACATTCATTAGATTATATATCAAAAATGATTGTTTCATTGGATTGATTTGTGGGATGAAAAGGATTGAAAGTGTTAATGAGATTGAAATGTCACAACATGAAGGGATAATGGTTTTTAATAAAAAAATTCTTTAAACAAGGTAGCAACAAGGAGAGTCTTCCATGTTGAAAGGAGATAAAGCTACTTTTAGTGGCTCACTATCCACGTCTGATGAGTCCAAGGTGTTTTACCTTAAGAAAGCCGATAGTTAGAGGATGATTATCACTGATATCTTGCAATATTCAACACAAGGGAGGTAGCTTGCATATTACAGAGAGAGCCAAGTTTACATATCATGATATTCAAGTTGTAGATCATTATTATTATAAAAAAATTTAAGTGGATGCTTGTCTTACAGTTGATAGTAATGCATTTCTTCAGGGGGTTCCCACATCTTTGTAAAGGTCTTGTAGTGGTACTTGTGATTGGCAATGTTATATCCTAGATTTTTCCATCGACTATTGAATATTTGGCTCTAGTTCCTGGGAAGACTCTCTACTTTGCATCCATTCTAGTTACTATTGGCTACTTAGAGAACTTTGTATTTGGGTTGGTGTTTAGCATAATTGGCACGCTTTTTAATTTCAGAGACAAAATAGATCAAAGACGCCAGTCAAAGGGAGAGATGCCCACAGTGAAGATGTAGCCACACTAGAGTAAGAAGAATCCACCACTTGAAGATGGAAGGTGGTAGAAAGGAAAAAGGTTGAAATGATTTGTTTGAACTTACTTTGAAAAGGAACAAAGTATAAGACCTGTATTAGTGAAGGCAGGATGCCCATGTGTAGAGGGAGATAACCAGTCAAAGAGGAAGGAGACATCTCAGGGAAGGAAAGCTCATTGAGGAGAAAAATGTGTAGGGAAGATACTTTGTCTATGAATCTAGTGATGCACAAGAGACTCAAAGAAAAGTTAGCATACAATAGAGGGAAAAACATTGGGAAAAAAATAGACCATACAAAGGAAAAGCCACAAGAAATGAAGGAGGCAACCCACAGAATGGGCAGTGGAGTTGCTCACACTGTAAGAGAGGAGATGCCCAAATCTACAAGGAGAGAACATTAGTAGTAATTCTATTTCCCAAAGTGTTTTTTTGACATTGAAAGGGGGAAATTGTTTCAGTGCATGAAGGAAAATAACTACAGAATCTACACATGAAAAGGTAGTAATCCACAATGGTTAAAGGGTAGAGATTGACATGGAGAAGAGCACCCATGGTGAAAGAAAAACAACATATCACTCCACCCCATCCAACTATGATGAGAAATAATTTTCAATAAGTTGCACCATGAATTATTTCAATCTATGATTGATCAAGTCAAGGAGCCCTTCACTACCAAAAATGCATAAGCTAAAAAAAACATGGGAATTCCATGGTTGAATGCAGTCTAAACAATAATCCCACATTTCCCATGTAGGGGCATTTTTTGCTATTTAAATATAACAGCACATGTATTGTTAGTGTCTAATAAGACATGATCTTATAAAAGGCAAGGCTCATGTGCTATTGGGCCCATAGTGCATGACCAACTGGCCAGAGGAGTAAAATTTTGATCGAGAACACACTTGTCAAAAATATGATGTCGTCAGATGATGTGAAGTTTGAGAGAAAACTAGAGGAAAACACGTGGTGACATATGGCATCGAAAGACCAAATACACCAGATTGTGACAGATGGCAGATCTGATGGTGTTTACTATGTCGCTAAAGGAAAGTTGCTTGACCATTAAGCATCAACATGGTGACCTAATCAGAAACTAACATGTGTCAATGAACTAACAATGAGGTGAATGAGTAAAAAATTCACACATGGTAGAGACTTCAAACATGACACACTTCCTGAGGTACTGATATGACAAAGAATGACATGTGTTGCAAGGTTGTTATGTCATGATGATGTGACATGAGGCTGACTCAGCATGTGACATGGCAACCCAATCAGTAAGTGACACATGGTAGTGACATGGCATTGATGTGGCACCCAATGGTTGGTGAGTGTGTAGGGTTTGACCAATCAGGTGTTGTCACATGGTAGCCTGGTCAAACTAAGTTTGAGCCAAGTTGCATGGGTAGGGCCAATTTTCAAAATAATAAAAAAATCATTTTTTCAAAAAGGAACATGTCAAAGCCTTTTAAATTTTTAGGGGTTGTATTCTAAAGCGTAAACCTTTGGGTATTTTAAATTTTTGAAAAAGTGAAGTTGTAGATCAAAGCCATAGCAGGAGGTAATTCTTCAAATCAAGATTCTAGGAGTTCCTAATAAGTGAACAGAGGCATATTATATATCATAAAAATAGGGAGAAGACAAACTTTTAGATTTTGGAGTTTTTTTTTGTGTAGAAACTCACTAGTTCAAGTTATAGGAAGAAATGTAAAATTTGGGCCTTCATAATGGAATTGGTAAAAATTGAAAACAAAGTTATGGGCTTGGAAAAACATGGTAAAAATGTAGTTGGGGTCAATTTTGGTCACCTTTCAAATCATTTTAAACCCAATTTTTTACTAGCATTTAATGATGCAACTTAGTTATTTTGGTGACACAAAGGTTTTCATCATTCAATAGAGATATTTCCAAGTTTGTTATAGGATAGTGATGAAAACTAAATTAGATCAAATGGATAGAGAGATGAAAGAGGTTTCACAATAGCAGAGGATGGAATTTTGAGTCGACACATGTCATCTTTAGATTTGATCTAAGAATTCACTCCTTGTCTATATCTTCTTCTTTCTCATCCATTGTAAGGATTAGCAATTTTTAGTGTGAGACCACTTTACTAGATCCAAAACTATGATTCCACCACATTCTTCAACATATTTTTCTCTTGTATGAAAACAATAGTGAAGATAATAGAGAAAGTTCAAATCTATTAGGTATTTTTTATGTTTTGATTTCATGCATTTGAATGTATTGTTTCAAAGAAATGAATATGAATGAGCAAGAATTTCTTTAGTTTCATTCTGATTCTCATCTCCTATGTCAGTAATCTATAGTCTTATGTGGTATAGGAACCAAAAATTGAGACTCATTTGCATCCTTTTAAGGTTGTATGTTAGATATATTTTGTTGTTGGAACAAAGGGCCAAGTAAATGCTTGATGTTTTTGACAATATTGCTAGTTCTTTTGAGAAGGATACTTCATAAGAATGAGGTCTTTATGAACATTGATCTCTGATTCACAAAGTGATTAGATAGATATAGATCTGATGTCCAAGTGTATAAAATATGTCTTTGATATCATAGATGTATGTATTTAATTCATGGAATTTCCCAATAGGGTATGTGTAGGATCATGGTCAACCAAACTATGCTCTTAAGTGGCAATAAAAAATTAGAAAATTAGGGTTATGTAAACTTGACATGGAATTTTATATTTGTTATTAACTTTATATCAAAAAATTGGGAGAAAAGAATCTCTAGCAAATTGAATCTAGTTTCTAAACTACTAGGACTTATCTGAAAAATAAAATAAAATTTATTGGTCAAAATTTTGAATTGTAATGCAATATTACAAAAAATATAGAACAAAAATAAGAAGTAGATGTATGTTTGACCACCTTAATCAAAATCAAATGATAATATATTTAATAATATTCTAGATATAAGTAGTAGACTGATGCATGGATGTGACACATATTTTTGAGTATTTTAATTCTAAATAAATAATAATTAATTAATTTTTGACTTTAGTATTTTTGGAATTAAAAAACTCTCATGTTTGACCACCTTAACTAATTTAAAACTTTGCAAAATTCAAAATTTCATTTATTTTTCCTTACAGTAGAAGAAACATAGAATGTGATGCATCTTTTGGATTTAAAAAATGTTGCACCATTTGAAAGTTATAGACATTTTTTAAGTAGTGTGTCAATCAACACTTTATATGTAACTCCATTAGAAAATAAGTAATAATTACTTATTAAACTCATAATTTGATAAACCTTACATTTATGAAAATATAAGAACATTCTTAAGAAGCTCTTTTCATTTTATTAAATTTTGGTGGAAAAAAAATTGTCATCTACATGTTTGAAGTAAAAATCACATAAAAATAGGCCAAAAGCACATTTTTAGGATGATTTTAAAGTTAACCATATAGGTTTGGTATCAAAAGATATAGTAGACATTATAAAGATAATAATTATTTTCATTTAATATTAGAGTGGGTGGGAAAAAAGTTGGAATAGATTTTGAAATGGTTTGAAATATTTCAGAACTACAGATTTTTCAGATTGCCACTTTTTGGCACACCATGATCCTGCACATACCCAATAGATAAGGCACTGATTAGCTACATGATCATTTGTTCTTACTGCTGCATATTTGAGGTCTTGTTGAAATGAACATCATTAATCAAATTTATTTCCCTTTCATGTTGAAGAATTGAAAAGGATGCCCTCACTCAACTTGTGAATTCCATAGAGTTGCTACTTGCTACTGCATATCTTTGTTATTACATAAGTATAGGAGATTGAGGGTTTTATTTTCTTTAATAGATTCAAAAATATGTTTTAGCACTGTTACCATATAAATTGAATCTATAGGTCCACTCACCTAGGTTTTGTAAAGCCTAAAGTAGAAGAAGAGTCTAGCCTTATAGTTGGCCCGATGTCTAAAATGGTACATTGAAAATGGGAGTTAGCTACCCTTAGATGTATCTTATTCTCATTGAAGTAATTTGAAACCTATAGCATTTCAAAACACCAACAAAATGGAACCTATGTTGAGGAGATAATATGGCAATACACCTTGCTAAAAGGACAAGAATTTCTAGTGTGAATTGAATATCTCAGTCCTAGATTCCGGTATGGTTTTGCCCATCTGAGTAAACAAAAAAATGATGACTCTATTGGGGACTCTATGAAGGAATTCATTAATAAGGAGCTAGAAATCTCTAGTATATTGTGCATATTCAGTTTTGTATGCAAGGTCTTATGCTCCCCAGTTAATTTTTATCCATTTGTAGTGGTAACTTTGAGGTTGAATGTAAATTGTATTGCTAAAAAGTGTTCATCTTAAGTGAATTCATCTAGTTGTTGTTTTCAAAGTACTACTGTAATTTCAAAGTTAGAATTGATCAAAAGTGGTTTCTCTCTTTGAAGTGTTTAAAGATCTGCAAATCCCATAAGTTTAAAGTTCAATTCAGATTTTTCATGTTATGAATTATGTTTTAAATCTTTCTCACAATTGTGAGTGGTGACTCTCTAAAGGATCTTCGTACTAGTGTAGATTGGTTATATATAAATGTTTTCAAAGATTTTTCAGATTGGTAGTGTAGATTTGAAAGTTATCTTAAGTTTTAGGCATGAAGAGAGAGTCTATAAGTTCCTGACTGATGAGTTTTAAAGTGTTGTGTTGATCTACTATCATAAGAAATTTAATAGTTAAAATGAATCATGACAGTGATTTATTTTTGTTCTCCTCAAGGAGATGGTGCCTCTACAAGGATGTTATCTACAGTGTGAAGAATTTCATGCTCGCACCTATGCCAATCATCAAATTAGAGGTTTCATGCAACAACACATAAAGGTATTTTCAATTTTCATGTATTTGTACCTATTAAAGTTGAATGAACAAAATGGTTGCCTCCATCTAGTGTTTTTGGCACTAAGAAAATAGAGGTAGGAGTTTAATATTTTATAAGATGGATTTAGAGTCTAGGTCTAAAAGTAATGTGCCAACTCTTGAAAGTGTTTGTGCAAACATTGTTGAGCTAAAAAGAAAGACTCATGATAAGACTATCATAATGATAAGAAATACAATTGGTGATATTAAGCGTCTTAGTGACTTTCAAATTTACATGAAGTTTAAATTAGTAGTTATGAATCTTGATGGGCATATCAGACCTAAGGAGTCTTCATGGCCATTGTTACTCTTAGAAGTTTGTATGCAACATTCAATTGATTGGTCAGCAAAGTCAAGGTTAGATAAGATTTTTGAATTCCAAGATTTTATCATGGAGATTGAAGGTGCTTGGAATGCTAATGAATCTAATGTTAATGAATGCAATGAATACATTGAAAATTATATTGAAGATGAAGAGTCTCAGTTTTATGAATCAGAGGATAGTAATCAGCAATTTGATGACATGCATAATGTGGATTCATCTTGTTATGATGATGATTGCGAAGAAGAAGAAAAGTGTAATGGCAGTAAGAGTCTTTCTTCTAGTGATGAATGTGAATGTGCTACACTACCAGTTGTTGAGGTATTGTCTAAAGAAGAAGATCTATGGGATGATCAGAGTTCTAATTTTTCAGATTGTATTACTAATCATTTTTCTTTTATAAATGTGTCAAGCTATCTAGATAATAATCACAACCAAGGAAAAGAAACTAGTAATGAAGACTTTTTAAGTGTTGATGAGATTTCAGATTTGTTGGCTCATGATTTTGAAAGGTATGCAAATCCATCCAAGGATGTTTTTGCTTTGCCACATTTTCCCTTTTCATATGATGAAGTTATTTCCCCTAAATTTTATGTTGAAGAAGATTTAGCTTTAGAATATGCTATGTCAAGTTTTGGAGATGTATGTGATGGTAGTTCATATATAAATACATGTGATGACTTCTATGTTGAGAAGAAATATGTAGAGATAAGATCTGTTGCTGGTTCATTTTCTACCTATTTTCATGAGGCTGAGATACATTTTAATTTCTCATATGATGAGGAAATTAATAGTAATGAAGTGGTTCATTCTAATGAGTTATTTGAAGAAAACATTGATACAAATCAACATATTATGAACATGCAATTTCATGATGATTCTTGTGATTTGGTATCTAATCAGTTGTTTAAGTGTGAGGAGGTTGCAGAAAATGTTCAGTCCAATTTATGGAGTACTAATATTACATATGAGGAGAAATCAGATTTTACATTTTCTTCATATTCAGATGCCCAAGGTGAGTTACAATTTAATTCACATAACTCGTTGAATGAAGTAGAATACCAAACCTTTGTGCTTCAAGTTGAAGGTATCCATGAGTCAATTAGTGATGATCAATTTTAGTTTGATATTAGTAGTTATGATCATGCCGATTCATATTTTCATAGTGAGTATAATGTAGAAGTTGATGCTGATTTGTATGTACACTATGAAAGTGATGATGATAATTTTGTTTTACCTAACGAAGTGATTGAAAGTGTTGATGTATTGGGTGAAATAAAGGAGAATGAGAATTTTAGTTTACCTAATGAAAATATTAATGAGAATAACATATATGACAAAGGTAAAAAATTTTGACAGGTGTGGTGGCCTAGGGCCATCGTTTGTACATAGTAGGAGTAGTTGTTTCTTGTTTTCAGTAAAGTTGTTCAAGAGAGGAGTTTTTGTTGTTAGATGTGTGGTCTAATTATTTTAGAGATTTGAATCCTTTTCATGCCCCTAAGGGACATGCATCCCCAGATAGAGCCACTATTGGGACTCAAAATTGAAGCCCTCATTTTGAGTACCATTGAAAAATTAAGCCCTATAAGCACTCTTTAATGCACATGTACCTAGCTATCCATTTGAGGCCTAATAGGTCTTTAATGTTTGTAACAACTTTAATTTACTGTGTTTATGTGTTCCATAAAGATAAATTGTGATATCGAGTCATTCCATGAAGTCCTGTTTTGAGCAATGTCCATTTCTGCATTTTTGCCAGTGTCAAACAACGATAAGAGGTTGTGTTTGCAATTGAATATCTCACTCTTAGTAATGTTTCATGAATAACCTCTTTAAGAGTATTAAGTGTCCATACCAAAGAACTTATGTTTTATATTTCAAGTAATTTTGAATCCATTTGTCTAGGTTTTGAATCCCTCAAAGTTGGTCATTTATTGTTTTCATGCTGGTGTGAATTGTTCTAAATTCTGGGAAGCCATGTTTGACTTGTTATAGTTTTGACCCAGTTGACCAAAATAAAAATATTTCTTTTGCATTACATTTTAGAGGTTAGAAACTCACTACATTTCAATTTTTAGTTTATGATGAATCTGTTTGATCAAATTTCAAATGCAATTCCAAATGAAATTCGTAACTTTTTTACTGGTGTCAAGAAGTGCAGATTTGTCAGAACCCCTATTCATGATTTCATATCTCAAAATCCATGATAGGTGAGATTGAATAGATTGTACCACTATCTTCTACTATGAAAATAGTTCAAGTGTGCCAATTTTAAAGTCTTAACAAATCTGTCTTCACACTTTCCCAAGTCCATTCCATTTGAAAAAATTGCTTTTCTGTTAGTGTTTCCAATTTGCAAATTTGAGTAGCCTACTTTGACTACTTTCCATTTGCATCCTATTATTCATCATGAGCCCAAATCCTAGATTTATGCTCTCCTTGTGATAGTGAACCAATGCCCCAAGTTTCATTTTCTCAAGTGTCAGTTTGCTTGGTTTTCAAAGCCAATTGCGAATGTGTTTTATTGTTCTCTGACATGTTTTCTTGTAGGTAATTCAGAGAGGGAAACTTTAATAGTTGATATCTTTTTACTAGAATTCTTCATGAGGCAAGATTTAATAGGGTAAAAATGTGTGGAAAATAGATTCAGTGTTGTTGATTTCAGAGCCCAGTTATCTATTTGGGTCATTTTTTAAAAGTAGTTGATAGGCCCTATTAGTCAAAAATCACAAGTTTGAAAATTAAGGATAAAATGAATTTTAATTGATTGTTCAGTGGTAAACCTTGTTTCTAATCAAAGGGATGGGGTCAATAGATAAATTTGGCAGTTCAATTTTCTAGAAACAATTTTTTTCAGTCAAACCCACTTTGGGGCCTGACCAAGTTCATCAAATTGATACGGAAACATTTCACAAGGAAAATGATTAGGATGGGATTCAAAGTTTACATTCATTAGATTATATATTGACAATGACTATTTCATTGGATTGATGTGTGGGACGAAAAGGATTGAAATTGTTAATGAGATTGAAATGTTACAACATGAAGGGATAATGGTTTTTAATAAAAAGTTTCTTTAAACAAGATGGAGTCTTCAGTGTTGAAAGGAGATAAAGCTACTTTTGATGGCTCACAATCCATGTCTAATGAGTCCAAGTTGTTTTACCTTGAGAAATTCGATGGTTGGAGGATTATTATCACCAATATCTTGCATAATTCAAAGTAGGGGAGGTAGCTTGCACATTACAGAGGGAGCTAGGGTTACTTATCATGATATTAAAGTTGTAGATCATTATTATTATAAAAATATTAAGTGGATGCTTGTATTACAACTAATAACAATTTATCTCTTCATAGGGTTCACACATCTTTTTAAAGGTCTTGTAGTGGTACTTGTGATTGGCAACATTATATTCCAGATTTTTCCAGCAACTATTGAATATTTGGCTCTAGTTCCTAGGAACACTCTCTCTTTTGCATGGAATCTAGTTATTGTTGGCTACTTAGAGTACTATATATTCAGGTTGGTGCTTAGCATAATTGGCATGCTTTTTAATTTCAAAAGTGAAGATGTAGCCATGCCAGACCAAGAAGAAGCCACCGGTTGAAGATATAAGGTGATAGAAAGGAAAAAGGTTGAAATGATTCGTTTTAACCACCTTTGGAAAGGAATAGAGTAGAATAATAGTACTGGTGAAGGTAGGATTCCCATGTGTAGAGGAAGATAGCTAGTCAAAGAGGAAGGAGACATCTTAGCGAAGGCAATTTCATTGAGGAGCAAAATGTGCAGGGAAGATACTCTATCTACAAATCTAGTGATGCACAAGAGACTCAAAGAAATTTTAGCATATAAAAAAGGGGAAAACATTGGGAAAAAGGTAGACTGTACAAAGGAAAAGCTACAGTAAATGAAGGAGGCAACCCACAGCATGGGCTGAGGAGTTGCTCACATAGTCAAAGAGGAGACACCCAAATCTACAAGGAGAGAACATTAGCAGTGATCCCATTTCCCAAAGTGTTTTGTTGACATTAAAAGGGTGAAATTGTCTTAGTGCATGAAGGAAGATTACTACAGAATCTACATATGAAAAGGCAGTAATCCATGATGGTGAAAGGGTAGAGCTTGATGTGGAGAAGAGCACCCATGGTGAAAGAAAAACATCTCACTCCACCCCGTCCAACTACAATGAGAAATATATTTCAAAAAGTTGCACCATGTTTTATTTGAATTTGCAATCGATCAAATCAAGGAGCCCTTAATCACCAAAAATGCATAAGCTAAAAAAAAAAAGAGGAGTTCCATGGTTGAAGGTAGTCTAAACAATAATCCCACATTGCCCATGTAGGGACCTTTATTGATATTTAAATATAACAACACATGCATTGTTAGTGTCTAATAAGAAATTGACAGTGAGGTGGACAAGTTAGAAATTGACACATGAAAATACTTCAGACATGGCACACTTCTTGAGATGCTGACAGGGTAGAGAATGACACATGTTGCAAGGTTGTTATGTCACGATAATGTGGTATGAGGTTGACTCAACATGTGACATGGTGATCCAATTAGCAAGTGACATGTGGTTGTGATATGGCAGTGATGTGGCACCCAGTGGTTAGTGAGTGTCCAGGGCTTGACCCTTGAGGTGCTACCACATGGCAACCTAGTCAAACTAGCTTTGACCCAAGTTGCATGGGTAGGGCCAATTTTTAAAATAATAAAAAAATGATTTTAAATCATTTTTTCAAAAAGGGACACATACAAGCCTCTTAAATTTTTAGGGGATGTATTCTAAAATGTAAACCTTTGGGTATTTTAATTTTTTGAAAAAGTGAAGTTACAGACCAAAGCCATAGAAGGAGTTGATTCTTCAAATCAAGATTCTAGGAGTTCTTGGTAACTGAACATATGCATATTATATATTGCCAGAATTGGGAGAAGACCAAATTTTTGATTATGTAGTTTTTTTTTTGCACAGGAAGTCACTGGTCCAAGTTATAGGTAGAAATGTAAAATTTGGGCCTTCTTAGTGGAATTGGTAAAAATTGAAAACATAGTTACAGGCTTGAAAAAACATGGTAAAAATGAAATTGGGGTTGATTTTGGTCATGTTTCAAGTTAGTTTAAACCTAGACTTTTAGCAACATTTCATGATGCAGCTTAATTATTTTGGTGACACAAAATTTTTCATCATTTAGCAGAAATACTTCCAAGTTTATTATAGAATAGTGATGAAAACTAAATCAAATCAAATGGATAGAGAGATGAAAGAGGTTTCACAACAAAAGAGGATGGAATTTTGAGTGGACACATGTCATCTTCAGATCTGATCCAAAAATTCACTCCTTGTCTATATCTTCTTCTTTCTCATCCATTGTAAGGGTTGGAAATTTTCAGTGTGAGACCACTTTGCTAGATCCAGTACTTTGATTCCACCACATTCTTTAGCATATTTTTCTCTTGTATAATAGCAGTAGTGAAGATAATAGAGAAAGTTCAAATCTATTAGGTGTTTTTTATGTTTTGATTTCATGCATTTGAATGTATTGTTTTAAAGAAATGAATACAAATGAGCAAGAATTTCTTTAGTTTCATTCTGATTCTCATCTCCTATCTTAGTAATCTATAGTCTTATGTGGTCTAGGACCAAAGAACTAAGACTCATTTGCATCCCTTTAAGGTTGCATGTCAGATATTTTTAGTTGTTGGAACAAAGGGCCAAGTAAATGCTTGATGTTTTTGATAGGATTGCTAGTTCTTTTGAGAAAGATACTTCATAAGAATGAGGTCTTTATGAAAATAGATCAATGATTCACAAAGTGATAAGATAGATCTCATGTTTGGGTGTATAAAATATGTCCTTGATATCACAGATGTATTTATTTAATTCATGATATTTCACAATAGATAAAGCATTGATCAGCTATAGGATCATTTTTTCTTATTGCTGCATATCTAAGGTCTTGCTGAAATCAACATCCTTAATCAAATTTATTTCCCTTTCATGTTGAAGAGCTGAAAAGGATGCCCTCACTCAACTTGTGAATTACATAGAGTTGCAACTTGCTACTACATATCTTTGTTATTACATAAGTATAGGAGATTTAGGGTTTTATATGCTTTAATAGATTTAGGAATATGTTTTAGCACTAGTACCATATAAATTTAATCTATAGGTCCACCGGCCTAGGTTTTGCAGAGCCTAAAGTTGAAGAAGGGTCTAGCCTTATAGTTGGCCCAGTGTCTAAAATGGTACATTTAAAATGGAAGTTAGCTGCCCCTAGATGTATCTTCTTCTCATTAGGGTAATTTGAAACCTATAGCATTTCGAAACACCAACAAAATGGTGACTCTACTAGAGAGTCTATGAAGGAATTTATTGATAAGGAGCTAGAAATCTTCAATATATTGTGCATATTTAGTTTTGTATGCAAGGTCTTGTGTTCCCTAGTTAATTTTTATCCATTTGTAGAAGTAACTTTGAGGTTGAATGTAAATTGTATTGCTAGATAGTGTTCATCTTCAGTCAATTTAGTTGGTTGTTGTTTTCAAAATACTACTATAATGTGATAGCCAAAATTTATCAAAAATGGCTTCTCTCTTAGAAGTGTTTAAAGATTTGCAAATCCCATAAGTTGAAAGTTCAATTCAGATTTTTCATGTTATGAATTATGTTTTAAATCTTTCTCACAATTGTGAGTGGTGACTCTCTAAAGGATCTTTGTACTAGTGTAGATTGGTTATATATAAAAAATTTCAAAGAGTTTTTTAGATCTATTATGGGTTATGTGGAAATGATTATATTCTTTCTTACAAGTTTCCTTACATCACTTCTAGTTCTTCATAACCCCATTAGGTTATAAGGAACTAAAAGTAGTGAGAGTGATATATATAGAGAGGTGGGGGAGGGAGGGAGGGAGGGAGGGAGGGGGAGGGAGAGAGAGAGAGAGAGAGAGGGGGGGGGGGGGAATGGTAGATTCCACATTGCTCAATGGATAATTCTATAGTACTTGTCACTTCTTGATCTTTTTGTTTTTTGTTTTTGAGTGTACGTGAACTAAAAAACTTCTATCACTAATTGATGTACTAATACATGGTGATTATTCATCATCATCGTTATTTGACATAGGCTTACATGCATATATTACTTTTTTCATTTGTTACTTTCCTGTTTCTACCTCTTTGAGTCCTTATTTTTAACTTCTATCATTGGTCCAAGAAGCTCTTCCCACTTTTTTCCATTAAACAAGTGGAATTTATCTCTTAATACTAAGTAATTAGTTAATATTTTCATTATTAATAATATTCATAACTAGATTCTCCATAGTTTTCTTCTTGATTGTTGCAATATTTTCTCCTCAACTGAAAAATTTGTAATCAGCTGATATACGATCATAATTTTTTCTTGTCAGTCTTATAGGCATGTGACTAAGCCTACAAATCCAAAAAAGGGTTTAAATCTTTATCTAATAGAAGAATAGTATTAGATATATTAATGTGACCTAAGAGGATGTAAGATCCCTTAAGGAACACTTGATGCTTGTAATGTGTGCAAGGAGTCATAAGGGGTGAGCTAATGTCTCTTTTGAGAAGTTCTAAGACCCCTTATGGCCCCTTTTGATACATTATAGCCATTAAGTGTACCATATAAATTATAGCCATTAAGTGTACCATAAGTAAATATAATACTATTCTTATACTTGATCTAGATTTCCACCCTTTTGTGGATCTATAAGCTCAATTGCATGCCTAAATAATTTGTTAGGAGAAAAGTATGATTGTAGATAAATTGAATACAAAATATTTATTTTACGAGAAAATATTACACTAATTTAAAAGAAATAGGCTATGGAGAATCTAGTTATGAATTCTGTTAAGAATGAAACTATTAACAAATTACCCAGGATTGAGAGACAAAGGCCACTTGGTTAATGGAAAAGAGTGGGAAGAGATCCTTGGACCCATGAAAAATGTTATAGATAAGGACTTGAAGAATTAGAAAGGGGAAAGAAGCATAGGATAGAAGTAAGATATGAATGTGAGGCAATGTAATATGATGATGATAAATACTCACCATCTATAATTAGCCCAAGTAGTGACATAAGGTCTGCAATGTACATGTACTCAAAAACAAAATTTTAAGGGATCTTAAGGGATCCTAAGGGGTCCCAATGTCACTTTTAACACACTAGGACCCCTTATGACCCCTTTTCATGCATTAGAGCCAACAAGTTTCTTGATATACTTATATTTTTCAATAGAGGAGATAGACCCATTTCATTTTCAATAATACTAGATATCTCACCTCAATTGATGTCACTCATTCCAAAGATCTCTCCCAACTAGACCTCCTTATCCTTTTATAGGACCTACATGAAAATAAAAATAAAAAGTTTACTAATAAGCTCTATGGAAATAATAGGAAGGATGAAAAAAAAGCATTCTAGTTATCGAAAACCATATCAACCACATCTTGATTAAAAAATCTCATTTGTACCTTAACTTGATACCTCTCTCCATCTCTACTTCAGTATATTCTTATTCTTTCTCTTTTTGTTCTGAAGAATTTTGTAAATTAGGATTTAATGGTTGTATAGAAACTTCATGAAGAATCCAAAAGAAATATTTATTTCAAAAAAATAATGGTATTTATAGAAAACTAACACTAATGACAAAACTACATACCCCATTAACATGGAAAGTCATAACTACATACTTAAAACCAAATACTTATACATATATGTGTTACAATGGAAAGAATCTCATGTATAAATGAAAAAAAATGATTACGACATATGCAATTAAGTGTAGCACATAGCATGATGATGACTACATTTCCATGCCCTCAAAATCTGGTAATGGTGGAGGCATATTGACAAGCTTAGATGATTCGTGAGATTGTTATGACTGGGAAGACCTAGTTAACATTCACCCTAGTTAAACTTACACATGGTATGCATGTGAGCCTATAATTTTGATGATTATTAAGAATACTCAACATCTACTAGTAGCTCAAGTATTGATAGAAGAGGCTTTCAATACACATCTACTTAAAAAAATATTTAAGGGATCCTATGATGATTTTTGAGATTGTTAAGACTAGAAAGACCTAGTTAACATTAACCTTGGTTGTACTTACAAATGATACCTAATACTTGTGGTAATATATTAAATATCTATTCCAAGGGTCGCACAACTTCATAAAAAGAGAAATAAAACATCCCACCATAGAAGTATCATACAAACCTATATTGTGATCATATTGTGTTGAAGATGGCTTATGTTGCTCCTACAACAACTAATGACCATGATCTGAAACTTAATTCATTAACAACACATTCTTCTTGAATACACATTTAATCTTTGGGACAAACATAGACCATAAATGTGTATGAAATTGAGTCTAGAAAGATCATTTTAAATCTTTTTTCTTTGGAAGATGACACATACAGCTACTAGACTATCATGTAAAACTTGTGATAAAGATGGAACCTCAAACTACTAGTCTATCATAGAAGACTTATGATGAAGATGACTGTTGGAAATATATGTGATCCGCTAAGCTAATGAGAGGAGAGGGGTCAATCAGTAACTTATAAAAATATAATCCTTTATTTGCTATTAATCCTTCATCTGTATTTTGATCTAATTGCATGCATGAAAACTAAAATCATTAAAGCATTCATAACACTTTTGACACACATTATGGTGACCTAGAAACCTTCCAAATGGAAAGTAAAATTGGGGTGGGGATGATACCCACAAGCTTTAATAAGTATGTAGTATAAGGTTGGCTTGTTAAGGCTTACAATGATTACTTCTGATGATTCACCTTGTTAGGAGCAATAAGGATTGCTAGGTCCACCTTGCAAAAGGATTTACAAACATACAATGAATTATGCACTCATTGAAGAGATTTAAAAATATTGTTAAGTCTACCTTGTAAAAGGATTTAATTGATCCACATGTTAGGATGAAATAGTAGCTGATCTTTGACTTGCAACTTGGTTTGCTGAGTGAGATTCCTTTGAGTGTAATGATCACCTTGCTATGATCTAGATAAATCTTTTCTACTCATTATACTATCATAGCCTTTGTAATTCATTATTCTACTCTTCTCTGCAATCTATATTACATTCTTACTTCTTATTGGATGTGATACAATACATTCCATATATACTAATCCAATTTACAAATTAACAGAGTCAACTACAATACAAGTTTATACAAAAATGCACAAAGTTGGCACAAACTATAGGAACTTAGGTTCTAAATGTATATGAGCAATGTTAGTATGCTAATAGAAACCAAATTTAAATAAAGCTTCTACAAACTAAACAAAATTCATAAACTTCAAGATAGACTAAGATGAACTCTCAATTGAGAATATGAGCCATTAATGGACTCTCTCAATGAGAAGCTCTCTTGTTGAGTGGCTTTGTCTAAATAGATAGGATGTATGCTCAAGCTTATGCTTCAAAAAGGGCTTCAAATGGAGTTGGAATTTGGATGATTGTGGATTTTTGGTGTGGATAGATGGCTTTAGTATGGATTTGGCTCTCAAAATAGCATTATAACTTTACTTCATGGATTGTGTTATTTTGCAAAGGGGAAGGATCCAATTTATAGGCAAGAGGCTTAAGGGATTGAGGGCTAAGATGCAAGGATGGGAAAAAGCTCATGGAGGGCTTAGATTGCATGAGAGGAGAGCACATGGATTGTGCTTCCTTACAACCAATCAAGGAGTGACACATGTCACATGGTGAGAGGATGGAGGAAAGGGGAAGGATGAGTCAACAAAGGAGGCTCAAGGGATAAAATCTTCATAAAGACCCTCATAATGGCTTGTAAGAGCAATAAAAGGGCTTGGAAGAGTCATTTATAGCCTAGTGGACTTCATAAAGTTGTATGGTTGAGATATTTTGAGGGTGATGAGAGCAATTTCGACTTGGACTTGATTAGGAGGGTTTTAAGCTTGCTTAGGCTTGTGCAAATGATTAGAGGATGGATTAGGATGGTTTAGGATTAGCTTAGGGATAGGCAAGTGGGTGGCATTTAATGAGGGTGGGTGAAGGAGGAGATATTTGTTAACTTTGGCTTGGGTTAGTAAGTCTTAACCCATGTTTAGGGAATGTGAAAAGGTTAGGAGGGGATTAGGATTAGGTTTAAAGACATCTTCTAGAAGAGTCTAGACTTTGGATGAGGATAAAGACTTTCTAGACTAGTCTAGAATTTCCTAGGATGAGGATGAAGACTTTCTAGAAGAGTCTAGAACTTCTTAGGATGAGGATAAATTAGATTTTTAGGAAATAAATAAAGTTTTATTTATTTCAAGGGTTTGGGTTGAGGAGATATTTATTAAAACTTTTTTAATAAACATGAGGATTAATATTTAATCTTAATTAAATATTTTGAGTTGGGATTAGGGGTAGGGAATGATGGGATTAGCCTTTAATCAAAATTAAAGAAGGATTAGAAGATTTTGGAAGAGGTTATTGGTCATAAGGAAATTGGCCAAGTTTTGGGCAAAAAATAAATTTTTTATTTATTTTAGGATTTTTGGTCAATTTATTAATTAAATAATTAATAAATAAGGAAATAATGTTTAAATAAGATTTAAACATTTTTGGGAGGGATTCCTTAATTAAATATTTTTAATTAAGATAAAGGGATTTAATGGCATGAAAATTAATTAATTAATTAAATAATTATTTAATTAATTAATGATGATGTCATCGGGACTTTTTTAGAAAATAAAAATACTTTATTTTCTAAAGGTTTTTAGGTGTCTACATTTTGCCCCTCTTTGATGTGATGCCGCAAGTGGCATGGCATCAAAGATAAGAAAATAAGATGCCCAAGGCTAGAGCAGAAGAGGAGAGAATGGATTGTGATATGCCCCCTCAAGAAGGTAGCGAGGAGAGAAAGCGAGGCTTGATGGCTTCTTGAAAAGTACAAGAATCCGAGATGAGCAAGGAGACTCAGATTGGCAAAGAGAAGGGGCTGAATTAGCTCAAACTCTCACTATGGGAGAATGATAAAGGAGAATCAGATGCACAAGAGGAAGCAAGCTTAAGACCTTAGGGAAGGTGGAGGATGAAGGAGCAGAGCGCTATAGAAAGGAATCCAGGATAGGGAGATGGATGAGAGGATTATAAAGCTTATGCAACAGGATTTCAAAGAGTTAGATTGGCAGAAGATGGGTTTCGGAGATCCCTAGGACTAGGATTGTGGATCTCGAAAGATGAGGCTTGGTGGGTTGATTTGGATTGGTGGATCCCTAAGACTAGGATTGTGGATCCCTAAAGCTAAGAGTAATGAGTGATTCAAAGAGATATTGATGCATCAGCTGGGGTAGGAGAGACGGATGCTGGATATGGATGGGGGATAATGGAGATGAAGGAAACCCATTGAATTTTTTTGAGTGGGGGGATACTTCAAAGAGAAGTACCACCATGTAGTTGAGCACTAGATTTGCTATAGGACTGTTGGTTAATTGCCAAGGTTACCAAGAACATCAAGGCCTTTTCACCAACCGTCCAAAGGATTGACAAACTAACTCAAAAAAAACATGCAAGGATTGCCCCAACATCACACATGAATCCTAGAGGAAGCAGCGTGGAAACGACATTGGAGAACCCACAAGCAAAAAAAACAAACAAAAGACTTGATCAAGACCTTATGCTCTAATTGCCCCATTCGCAGCATACCATGATATGGAAGATCGTGGCAACCTTGAGGAGGGAACAAGGAGATTGCTTTGAAAAGATACTTCAAGACCCAAAAGGGAAGATCCCAAATCAAAAGAAAGTGAAAATCCAAAAGAGAACCGTTTGCCAACGAGATGGGTAGGACGAGGTACTAACGGACCAAGATCAGACATGAGGAAAGCTATATCCTGCAAGGACCTATCGGAGAGCACCTAAGCTGGTGGATTTGGATGAGTGATGTGTCTGGCAAGCTAAAATAAGAAAGATAACACTTTGGTGATAGGAAATCTAGCTAAAGGATGCATTAGAATATCTAACCAAAGTGTGCGATGTGTGCAAGATGTTGATCAAGGACGAACTAACACGAACGCTGGATAGATACAATGGTACTAAGCTAAAGAGGATGTACAAGCTGATGGACCAAGATATGTTACAAATGTACAAGTTTTTTCATGTTTTGGTTTTTGTGAGATGGAAATGTTTGTGAAGGATGGGATGTCTATAATAGGTGATAGGTGGATAGGTAGATGGTTTGCAAAAAGATTAAGTGAAAATGGGGTTTTTTGTGTGCACGTGATAGTATACAAGCTAGGATACAAGATTATTTATAGGCTGGAATATGGTACAAACCTTGGACAAGATTCGGATAGACAAGGTATGGTACAAGATTTACAAGGTATAATACAAGCTTTGGTACAAGATTTACAAGCTGTACAGGAGGTATTTACAAGCTTCATCAGATTTTGGATATTTGGTTGGAACGCCAAGGGAACAAGCAAGTGTGTCTTATGGGATGGTGGGTAAATGGATGAGGGATAGGATAGTGATAGATAATGGATTAGTCTTTAGTACACAAGGTGCCTAAATTACCAGGTTTTCACCAAGGTACCTATCCAAGGTGCTTGAATTGCCAATTTTTCACCATTGGACCCTTATTTCTCTTTACTATTTTTTTCTTTTGTATTTTTCAAAAGCCTGGTATACCAAGGATCTTCAAGCATAGAACTTCTTGAGATGAATGATGTTAGTAGGATCATTCAAGAGTTCTCATTCTGGTGTAGATAGCTGATAAGCTCCAGAGCCAAAGGAAGCAGTGACAACATAAGGACCAAGCCATGTAGGTTCAAACTTGCCTTTCTTTTCTCGATCTACTTGGACTTTCATGTTTTCTTTGAGGACCATGTCACCTAGCTGAAAGTTTCATGGAAGCACCTTCTTGTTGAAATTTCTTTTGAGATGAGTTTGATAGACTGTGAGATGATCATAGGCTTGTTGCTGCTTCTCGTCTAAGAGATCTAGCTGGGTGAGTCGAGCTACTCTATATTCTTCATCTGATATTTTCCCTTGCAAAGATATGTGCAAGGAGGAAAGTTCAACCTCTATAGGTAGTACCACTTTGGCACCATAGACTAGGGAGTATGGAGTTGTGCCTGTGGATGTACGGAAGGAAGTTCGATAGGCCCATAGGGCTGGATTTATTTGTAGGTGCCAATCACGGCCAGAATCATTGACAACTTTCTTTAGAATTTTGAGGAGGGTTTTGTTCGTTGCCTCTGCCTAGCCGTTACCTTATGGGAAATATGGGCTAGAAAAGTGATGATGGATGCGGAGGGAAGTGCATAATTCTTCCATGTTGAGATTTTCAAAGTTACCTCCGTGGTCGGTGAAGATGGTGGATGGGATGCCAAAGCGGCAAACAATGTGGTACAAGATGAACTTGGAGACCTGATCTCCTGTAGCTGAGACTAGGGGGATTGCTTCCACCCATTTAGTGAAATAGTCTGTAGCTGTTATTATCCATTTATGTCCATCAGATGAGAGGGGTGTGATAGTTCCAACTAGATCAAAGCCCCAACAAGCGAAAGGCCAAGGTGGTGCAATAGGCTGTAGATCTTGTGCCAAAGCGTGCACAAGATTTGCATGCTACTGACATGGGAGATACTTTCTGACAAAGTCACAGGAGTCTTCTTCAATGGTAGGCCAATAGTAGCCTACTCTAAGGATTTTTCGCGCTAGGACAATACCACTCGTGTGGGCATCGCAAAGTCCAGAGTGTACTTCCTTTAACACCATCACGGCCTCATTTTGGTCTAAACATTGAGAGAGAGTATCGTGATAACCCCGACGATATAGGGTATTGGCTATGATAACATAGCAGGATGATTTTTGGATGAGGTTTTGGCGTTGGGTACGTGTGAGGTGAGGGGATATGATACCATCGTTAAGGTAAGCGTGAATCTCATGGTACCAAGGGGATTGGGGACCAACCAAGATACAAACACGGTTTGAATCCTCATTCGCATAGGTGGGTGTGAGGAGCTACTCCACTAAAAACTCATACTGTGTAGCTGCTTGGGGAATTTCCAAGAGCGAGCCTATAGTAGCCATAGCATCTGCTGCTTTGTTCTGTATTCGAGGCACTTGTGTAAACTGAAGCTTTGTAAAATGTTGGGTTAGTTGATCAACCAGCTGTTTGTAGGGTAATAGCTTTTCATCTTTGGTTTGATATTCATTTAGGGCTTGCTCGATGATGAGCTGAGAATCGCCAAAGATTTGTAGCTCAACAATGTTCCATTCTACAGCTATCTTTAATCCTGCTATGAGGGCCTCATATTCAGCTATATTGTTGGGGCTAGGGAATTGTAGCTTGAAGGCTTTTGGAATGTAATCTCCTTGAGGTGTGACCAACAATATTCCTGCCCCTGATCCATGAGATGTGTATGAGCCATCAAAATAAAGTTTCCATGGGGGTTGTTCTTCAATTAGACAGATATGCTCATCTGGAAATTCTGTGATCAATGGATAAGCATCTATTAGAGGTGCATCAGCTAGGTGATCTGCTATAGCTTGCCCTTTGATTGCCTTTCTATCCACATACTGGATGTCAAATTCACTAAGGAGCATAACCCATTTGGCCAAACGGCCTGTAAGTGCTGTTCTAGAGAGCATATACTTGAGAGGGTCAATCTTGGAGACTAGTTGGATGGTATGACTTAGCATGTAATGGCGAAGCTTTTGAGTTGAGAAAACAACTCCAAAACAAGGTTTTTCCATAGGAGTGTAATTGAGTTCATAACCAACTAGGGTTCTACTGATGTAGTAGATGGCTCTTTCTCTGTTGTAGTCATCAAGCTGTGCTAGAAGTGCCCCTAGAGCAGTAGGTGTTGCTGATATGTACAAAATCAGGGGACGACCAAGAACTGGTGGAACCAAGATAGGGGGATTGATGAGATACTGCTTGAGATGGTCGAAGCTGCGCTGACATAAATGATCCCACCTGAAGTTCTCATCCTTCTTCAGTAAATGTGAAAATGGTGTACACTTATCTACAAGTTGGGAGATGAAGCGCCGAACAGATTGGAGCTTTCCTTGAAGAGAGCGAAGCTGTCGCAGTGTCTGGGGAGGAAGCATGTCTAAGATAGCCTTGACCTTCTTGGGGTCGATCTCTATACCTTGTTTAGAAAATATGAAACCTAGAAGCTTGCCAGATGTGACCCCAAAGACACATTTCTTGGGATTCAGCATGAGATGATATTTGGCTAACCTATCAAAGAATTTCTCTAGGTCAGCAAGATGATCCATGAAGGTATGAGACTTGACCAAGATATCATCCACATAATCCTCCATAATGCTATGGATGAGATCATGAAAAATGGTTGTCATAGCTCTTTGATAGGTAGCCCCAGCATTCTTTAGGCCAAAAGGCATCATGTTGTAGCAAAATGTTCCCCAAGGGGTAGTGAATGTTGTCTTATGTTGATCCTCTTCTGCAATCTTGATTTGATTATACCCAGAAAATCCATCCATGAGGGACAAAATTTCATGTCCAGCTGTAAGATCTAAAATCATATCTATGTTGGGCAAGGGAAAATCATCTTTTGGACAAGCTTTGTTAAGATCTCTAAAATCAGTGCAGATTCTGATGTCACCAGAAGGTTTAGTGACAGGGACCATGTTGGAGATCCACTCTGAGTAGTCGATAGGTCGGATAACCTTAGCAGCTAACATTCTTTCTAATTCAGTTTTGACCAATAATGCCACCTTAGGGTGCATTTTTCTAAGCTTTTTTTTGACGGGCTTGATCTTTGGATCAACTGCAAGATGATGAACTACAAGCTTTGGATCAAGTCCTGGCATGTCTTGATATGACCATGCAAATCGGCCAATGTTCTCTCTTAAGACCTCAAAGAGGAGGTTAGCTTGGTCTTGTGATAGGGATGCAGCAATGTGAACAAGTCTGGGGATCTCTGATGAACCAATGTTGACTTCTCGAGTATCCTCAATTAGAATAGAAGACACCTCTGGTCGATTATCTTGAGGAGGCAATGCTAAATCCTCATGTTCTTCTGGATTTTCTTGCTGAGGGGTTCTCTTCGTTGCCTTAGCTAGTCTTAGATTCACCTTAGTTCTAGTTTTGGGTGTATCGGAACTAGGTTGGGGATTTTCTCCAAAATACCCCTTGGGATCTAGCTTGTAGATATAGGTAGAATCTGGCTTTGTTTTCTTGTGAGGAGTTTTAGCTCCCATGAATCTTAGAAGTGCCTCCTCTGATGTGAACTCATCGATGTGTATGACACTTGGTTGGTCCCAATCTATGAGTTGTGGATGGGCGAGTGGTAGGTCAATGAGGTGGATGGATAGTTCTTGGAGAACAGAGTCTTCGAGGGAGATTTGGTCTAGGATATCGTCGTAGGCTCTCTTTTCAACTTCCTCAAGAATGTCTTTGATTTCGACAAGGTTGCGGTGAATGTTTAAAGAAGCGTGACTGTTCTCATTGGTGCCCCCAATTGTGGGTATGCCAAAGCCAAGACCTGACTTCGATTCCCACTTGTGTGCGTCGATGGGGCACTGCATGCCTCTTTCTTTTGGTCCTAGACCACCACCTTGATAGTTCCATTTTTCAGTGATGAGCTTATGTTCTTGGGGATACTTTTGGCTGAAGTGATCAAGGCGTGCTTGATTTCTTTGAGGTGCATCTTTATGTAACCATTTGTTGATATCTGGAGTGAGCTCCTCATAAAGAGGGATATTTTAGGATACAAAGGTTTTTGGGCCAAACTTTTTGTATCGAGGAGGTGGAACCTTCTTAGCTTTGTGATATGTCGATCGTCCATGGGCATGTGGATCAAGTGGGAGTGCCCAAATAGCAAATGCATCTGACAGACTATACTCTCCACAACCTTTGTTATTGATCTTCACGGTAGACAGGGTAGAGGCGAGGATGGTTTCTGGGTCATTATAAGTGTGGGATGAGCTAGCGATGGATGTACCGATATCAATTCCAGGGAAATGGTTTGTATATGAAGCTTCAACCGCATTGCAGTAAGAAAAGGGTTTTGGATTGGCATGGATGGTTACCTCAGTGCCTTGATGCAGAAATTTGATGCACTGATGGTAAGTGGATGGAATGGCTTTCATGGCATGAATCCATGGGCGACAAGGAGGATGTTAAATGGTAGGTTTAGATCAATAACATGGTAGAGTGTCTCTTGGATGACTGGCAACAAAATAGTTCCTTCTGTGGTTCTTTCCAAGTTGTCATAAGCTTTGATGGTGATAACCTCACTGATGATATCTACCTCAGTATACCCAGCTTGTTTTATGAATTTTAGGGTGCAAATATTCAAGGCTGATCCATTATCTATCATTACTCTTTTTACAAAAAAGTTGGATACCATGATGGCTATGCAAAGTGGAAGGGTGTGATCTGGCTCGACCACGGGTATGTCGGTGGGTTTGAACGATAGGGCACATGAGGATGAGAGGTGTCCAACAAGATTACAAAAATTAGTAGCATTGATATTAGAAGGGACACGAGATTCTATGAGAGCGCTGTCAAGGATGTTCTTGTACACAAGACTAGTACAAAGAAGGTCTAAAATGGAGATTTGGGCTGGCATGTTCCCAAGGTGTTCCAAGATATTGTACTGGCTTTTTGATGGAGCTGATGGTGTTGGTGTAACAGGTGGGCCTGCGATGTTAAATCGCGCTCTTCGAGTGGTGACTGCACACTCATTGTTTGGTCCTTGGATATTGATAACATTGACAGAAGGCTCTTTCTCGGATATACAACCTATAAGGCTACCATAGTCTATATAGGATGAAGTGTGGTCATTGTTCTTCCCATGCTATTGGTTTGGCTGACGGTTGTTGGTGTTGTTGTTGTTGGTTTGGATAGGTGCTTTTCCAAGATTTTGGTTGTGGTGTGGAGGAAAAGCATTTTGATAGATCTGTAAGCCTGCATTGGGAGAGGTTTGGGCACCAACAGTGATTTCCTTCCGATCAATGAGGTCCTGCACATAGTCTTTCAGTTTCATGCATCTGAGGGTAGTGTGACTTTTTACCCTATGAAATTTGCAGTACTCATTATCTTTATACCATGCAGCTTTGGATTGGCTTGGGTCAATTTTCTGGGTAGGAGGAAATTTGATGAGGTTTTCTTTGACTAATTTCTCAAAAATGACATCCAATGGCTCACCAAGGGGTGTATAGTTTCTAGGTGTAGGTTGGAATCTAGGCTTTTGTCCTGCAGCTACATTGATGGCATTAGCTTGATTGCTAGACCCTTGGAAGTTGGGTCTTGGATTGTGGCTTTGATAGCTTTGGTTATTCTATTGTTGGTATTTGATAGCTTGTTGATTTTTTGGTTGATATGGTGGGTTGGACTAGTTGTGAGAAGGACCAACAATATTCACATGTCTGGTGTTAGTGACGCCATCTGTTGCAATGTGCTTGTTTTTGTTCCAATACCTAGACTTGTCATTGGAATGTGATTGATTTTGGTTGGCTTCCTTGTAAAGCTTGACCACACCATCTTTAATGAGTCCTTGCTCAAGGATCATTCCTTTCTCTTTGATATCTTCGTAGGTTTGCAAATAGTTCATGGTCATGTGGTGAGCCAAGCTAGGATGGGCATTATCAATAAACATTTTCACCACATGGCGTTCTGGCAAGGTGCAGGATATGCGGGTGGTAAGGGTTTGCCATCTTTGCAGGTATTCGGCAAGGCTTTCTCCACCTTTTTGCTTGGTGTGGACAAGATCAACTATTGATAGCTCAGTTTCAACAAGATGGGCATATTGGGCTACAAATGCCTCAGATAATTCAGCAAAGTTTTTAATTGTGCCATAGGGGATTCTATAAAACCATTCAAGAGCTGGTCCAGCTAAGCTTTTGGAAAAAAGGCGCAAGAGGAAGACATCATTGTATGCTACGTCCTGGCATTGCATGTAAAATTCTTTGATATGTGTGACAGGGTTTCCTTTTCCTCTGAATTTGTCAAATTTGGGTACCTCAAAGTGTTTGGGAAATGGTGTCATGGTAATGGCTCTGTCAAATGGGTAAGGACACACATTCTCAAACTTGAATGTCTTCGGATCATTCCCTTCTTGGATGGCTTTCAGAGCTATCTTCATTTGCTCCCATTCTGAATTGATAGGTAATGGATAGGGTGCCCCCAATGTAGGAGTGCCTTGAGGTAGGTATGTGCTGGATGGGGCCACTGAATATGGATGGCTATGAGGGATTTGCTGATAGGGATTGTACATTGTTTGGGCTGCTGCATGGTGGATGATAGGTTGCTGAGGCGGAGGTGGTGCATATGGCTGCATGTGCTGCGAGGCTTGCTGTTGATATGGGATTTGAGGTTGGGATTGAGGAGCATAAGCTGGCTATGGGATAAATGGATTGCTTTGTGGAGGTAAGGTATAAGATGGTTGAGAGGCTTGGGGAAAGGATCGGGGGGCTTGTGGGGTTTGACCAATATATGTGGGTTGTGCCCCCATTTGGGATGGTATCTGCAAATAATTGGTGGTTGGCTGGGGTGGTGGATTACCTCCTAGAAGTGGCATTGAAAAGTAGTTGGTAATTGGAAGTAATGGATTAGTTGGTGGTGGAGGTGGTGGGAATTGAAAGCTTGGGAATGGAACTGATGGGGTTTGATAGCTTTGTGGTTGGATTTGGAAGCTTGGTAGAGTGGTGGCAGGGGCTGGGGTCACTTGGGAGTTTGGTAGAAAATTGGTAGTAGCTTGTAGGACTTGATAGCTTTGTGGAGTGAGGGTAGTAGCTTGTAGATTTGTGGCTAATGGTATTGAGCTCCCAACACCTAATGGAAATGATGGGATTGTGCTTTGGGCTGCAGTGAACAAGCTGGGGGTGATAAAAGGTTGATTACTTGGCCCCATGGGTGGCATCCCTGTTGTATATTGCTGAGGTTTGCCAAAGATGCTAGCACTGATTTGGGAGATGGGTGGATTTGGAAGGCTGGGTTGGGGAGCAGCAGCAGCAATAGTGAAGGGGGTGAACGATGAGCTGTTTTGGGTAAAGGGGGTTTGGAGTGGAGAGGTATGAACCAAGGATGGAGTGGTGGTGGATGGGTTGGCTTGCAGCATGGAGATTTCAACTTGGGTGGATGATGGTATGTTTGGGTCTGTTGGATCATATGGATTGGCTGGAGGCTCTTCTTTTGGCATATATTGAGGATAATTTGGATCATAAGAGCCTATGGGTGGTGGTAGCTACCCAAACAATGGGTGAGATGGATCTGATAATGGAGGGGGTCTTCCAAAGTCAAAGGTTCCTACATTTTCCCTTCGAAAATTAGCCATGATTGTCTCTTTGTTCTTGTCTATAATGGCATTTACCAATACTGCATTTTCTGGTTGGTTCATGAAAGCTTCAATGTCAGTACATGATGGCATAGCTTTCTCTAGGCTGAAGGATGGCTAAGTGCTCAAGGGGGGTGAGGTTGTTCAATCTAAATGATAGGGCTCCATTGTTTCTTTCTTCTTGGCTAAGCGAGTGACGGGTGGCATAAAAAATGCTCCTAGGGATGAGATGCAATAATGCTGATGGATGCAACAGGGGGAAGGCTTCTCTATGCAAATTATTTCCTAGGTTAAGGCAAAGCTATATGACAAAACCTAAGGAGGATTGGGTTGGAGATTCTAACTTCAAAGATATGTTGCCAAAGCAAGAAAGGTCTGCTTTCCTATGTGCAAGCTTGGTGGTGATTGTGTCAACTTAAGGATAGACTGATGATCCTTTAGGAAGAACACGAGATTGACCACTTGTGGATCCCAACCTTTAGCTCAAGGTGATGAGGGATAACAAGTGACAAAGCTGGATTACCCTAGACAAAGCTCTGTCAAAGGGATAACCTTGGTGAGATTGATGGATTTGGAAGATTTTAGGAGTGGCAAACTTTTGGCAAAAGTGACAACAATTTTGAAGGCTTGGATGTGAGGTTTTGATTGTTGGCTAGATGGTTTGATTCTAAATGAGATGGATGAGCTAATAATGCTTAAGGGGATAACCTAAGATGGCTGGCTTTTCTACAAAGATGACTCTAAAGTGAAGCTAATCCAAGAAGATGTGGAGAAACAAGGGTGTCTAATCATAGAAATCATGCCTAGTTGGTAAGGCATAAGCAGGATTAACTCCTGAATGTTGGCTAAATTTGATGGTGCACTCTAACCAGGCCTCTTGAAGTGATTCGTCGGTAGCTTTGTCCTCTGCTTTGTGGAGTTTGGCAATTCGTGGGCTTGGTGTTATTTCTTTTCTCTTGGCTGAAAGTTCTT
Source organism: Cupressus sempervirens (assembly GCA_028749045.1). Classification (NCBI taxonomy): domain Eukaryota; kingdom Viridiplantae; phylum Streptophyta; class Pinopsida; order Cupressales; family Cupressaceae; genus Cupressus; species Cupressus sempervirens. The sequence continues at coordinate 137,592,098 of CM053791.1, read as the reverse complement.
GGTATGCTAGAGATGGTTTGAGTTTAACTTTGTGGAACTTCTGTTTGGGTTCGAGTTGTTCTGACATCAATTTCTAAATCTGCTTGGCTTTGAGAGATCTTGGTTGTTTTGCTTCAACTCGTTCAACTTCTAGAATAGGCAGTGACTATGCTAAGTATGCCCTAAGCTAGGATTGACCAAGTTTGGCAAACATTCATTCAACAAATAAAAGATCAAGCAATAGATAGAAATAACCAGATAGAAGTTTTTGATTCTCAGAAAGTGATACTTGCGCCAAGGAGTGTGTATGTTCTACAAATTTTTTGATCAGTCACCTCAAACACATTAACATCCTAGATGGTTGTCTACAAGGTTGACAGTTGGTTTAGCTAAGGAGTCCTCGATATACCCAAAGTACGTGAGGCCCAAATCCGTAGATGAGACCAAAAAGATGTCACACAGCCGAGAGGAGCGGTAACCCACTTCTCCTCTTTCACTTCTCAAGGGTATAAAGTTCCTTGAGGCTTAGCCCGAGTGACAAAATCTTGATCCCAAGAGAGGTGTCTTTCGATTCACCTCCCAATTCTTATACTCCGCCAGAACACTGGAGTTGAGGTCGTCCAAGGGGTGATGAAATCCCCAAGCAGGCCTCCTAAAAAGAAACAAGGTTTTGGATCCTAATCTTATGCACCCAAGATGGCCTCGAAAGACGACAAGGGGAGAGAAGACTTGGATGACCTTGGGCTAAAAAACACGCTTGTTCTTTTACCAACTGACTCTTATGTGTGCTAATCTAGACTTTGCAAGCACTCATGTTTAAGAGACAATGTTCAATTCCAACTTGAAGTGCCAACAAAAGTAAATCGATCGAAGAATGCAAACAATAAGAAGAGTTAGGGTCAACAAAAGCAAACTCGCGCGCCCAGAGGCCCTCCAAGTCAAGTATCGATTAATTTTCTTTAAGGCATTCAAGATTGAGCATGAGTTTGTTTTAAGCCCAAAACAAAAGTGTGTGAGATTCGATTTCAAGCGCGCGCTCAGAGGCTCTCCATGTCAGTTTTTGTTCAATTTTAATGCCCAAACTTGAAGTGTGATCGATTTAATCTAGAGTTTTGATCATTTAAGAATTTTGATAAAGTTAAAGCAAACATTCAAAGACCAAGTGAGTGAGTTAGATTGTGGAACATTTAACACCTTTTTCAAGTAGACCCATCCCCATAAATGGCACTGAGATTGCAACCAATGGTTAATATTTGATGGGTGATTAGAAAAGAGGTGAGTCCAAGGAACTACTCAAATTGATTTTTGCATGTGGAAAAGAGATTTGTTTTGTTCAATTTTTAGAAGCTCCAAATGAAGTGTTTGATATTGCAACGGTTAATTGATCCTTAGAATTCAAGATTGGATTTGTTGTTTTAATCATGCATTCAAGGAAAATTTGATTTTAATCCATGGCATTCAAGAGTGATTTTAGCAACATGCATTCAAAGAAAAGTGGTTAAACATTCAAGTGTTTTCTTTTGAGCATTCAAGATTGAGATTTTTTGTGTTGTTTTAAAAACTTTGAAGTGCTTTGTTTTAACCTTAGATCATTCAAGATTGTTTTGGACTCAAACATGAAAATGACTCTTTGGACTTTGGTTTTCATTCAAGATTTTGTGTTCTAGTTTGCATATTTTAAGCCCAAAAATGATATTCCTAGATTGTTTTGATGCATGAAAATCCTAAGAAACATTAAAGATTTTGCAATAAGACATTTGTTTGGAACAAATAACAAAGCTTTTAGGACAATTTTTGGTAACCATTTAGGACTCTTAGTTTTCATGAGATTTTTTAAAAGAACTTTAGTGTGCACTTAGTGTTGATTTTGAACCTTTTGAAATGGAAACTTGAAGTTCTTTTTAAATTCCCAAAAATGAAGTGTTCCTAATTTTGCATGAATGCATCTAAAACCTTGATGTTGCAAGGATGCAAATTATTAGATTTGTTTAGTTTCACTTGTTAAAAGATTTTTTCTTTCTTGCAAATTTTTAATTTTTCAATGGATTTAAGTATGATTTGGGGGTTCATTTTAAGCACTAAAAAGAAGTGTGTATGATTTTGCTTCCTTAAAAAAAAATGGCCAAGATCTCCCACAAGAAGAAGAAGAAGAAGTAGATGGAATAAGAAGAATATAGACAAGAAGAGGAAGAAGAATTTCAAGTTCTTTGTCCACTTATAAGCTTGAAAAATCTGCAAACACTATGAGATAGATTATGAGTTCCTTTGTCTTCTTCATGCTCATGTGGACCTACAAAACCAATTTATACAATCCTACCAATCAAAAAAACAAGAAAAATTAGCCAAAATCAGCAAATAACATACAAAACTGGACTAAAAAAGCTAATGAAGATGACCCATGCGGGGTCCCACCGGGCGTGCCAAAATGTATATGAGCAATGTTAGTATGTTAATAGAAACCAAATTTAAATAAAGCTTCTACAAACTAAACAAAATTCATAAACTTCAAGATAGACTAAGATGAACTCTCAATTGAGAATATGAGACATTAATGGACTCTCTCAATGAGAAGCTCTCTTGTTGAGTGGCTTTGTCTAAATAGATAGGATGTATGCTCAAGCTTATGCTTCAAAAAGTGCTTCAACTGGAGTTGGAATTTGGATGATTGTGGATTTTTGGTGTGGATAGATGGCTTTAGTATGGATTTGGCTCTCAAAATAGCATTATAACTTTACTTCATGGATTGTGTTATTTTGCAAAGGGGAAGGATCCAATTTATAGGCAAGAGGCTTGAGGGATTGAAGGCTAAGATGCAAGGATGGGAAAAAGCTCATGGAGGGCTTAGATTGCATGAGAGGAGAGCACATGGATTGTGCTTCCTTACAACCAATCAAGGAGTGACACATGTCACATGGTGAGAGGATGGAGGAAAGGGGAAGGATGAGTCAACAAAGGAGGCTCAAGGGATAAAATCTTCATAAAGACCCTCATAATGGCTTGTAAGAGCAATAAAAGGGCTTGGAAGAGTCATTTGTGGCCTAGTGGACTTCATAAAGTTGTATGATTGAGATATTTTGAGGGTGATGAGAGAAATTTTGACTTGGACTTGATTAGGAGGGTTTTAAGCTTGCTTAGGCTTGTGCAAATGATTAGAGGATGGATTAGGATGGTTTAGGATTAGCTTAGGGATAGGCAAGTGGGTGGCATTTAATGAGGGTGGGTGAAGGAGGAGATATTTGTTAACTTTGGCTTGGGTTAGTAAGTCTTAACCCATGTTTAGGGAATGTGACAAGGTTAGGAGGGGATTAGGATTAGGTTTAAAGACATCTTCTAGAAGAGTCTAGACTTTGGATGAGGATAAAGACTTTCTAGACTAGTCTAGAATTTCCTAGGATGAGGATGAAGACTTTCTAGAAGAGTCTAGAACTTCTTAGGATGAGGATAAATTAGATTTTTAGGAAATAAATAAAGTTTTATTTATTTCAAGGGTTTGGGTTGAGGAGATATTTATTAAAACTTTTTTAATAAACATGAGGATTAATATTTAATCTTAATTAAATATTTTGAGTTGGGATTAGGGGTAGGGAATGATGGGATTAGCCTTTAATCAAAATTAAAGAAGGATTAGAAGATTTTGGAAGAGGTTATTGGGCATAAGGAAATTGGCCAAGTTTTGGGCAAAAAATAATTTTTTTCTCTATTTTAGGATTTTTGGTCAATTTATTAATTAAATAATTAATAAATAAGGAAATAATGTTTAAATAAGATTTAAACATTTTTGGGAGGGATTCCTTAATTAAATATTTTTAATTAAGATAAAGGGATTTAATGGCATGAAAATTAATTAATTAATTAATTAATAAATGATGATGTCATCAGGACTTTTTCAGAAAATAAAAATACTTTATTTTCTAAAAGTTTTTAGGTGTCTACACTAAAGACTAGCTTGGTGAGGTTCTGATACATGACATCCATATTTAATGCTTGGCATCATCATGTAGTTAGTAGACATAGAAGTTCAGTCCATACTAATCACTTCCAAGCAGTCTGAACTTGGTTTGCATTAGTGACTTGGTAAATATTGTGAAATTCAACATATAAATTGAATCACTTGATTCATACTGCATAGCTCGATCAATGTTATCACTATGAACTTCATATAAACTAAATCACTTGGTTAAAACTATGTGGCTTTGTTAACAATTGATTCACATCACTGTAGCTATGACCTCAGTAAGCACTGCACAACTCAATTTTCACTAAGGAACTCCATAAACATTATGAAGCTCAATTTACACTATTGATTGCCATCATGGTAGAAATTTCTCAGTACAAATTGAATATTGTGCCTTAAACTTAATAGCAATTGTAGAACTCGATAAAGACTAAAATGCTTGGTTAAAATTGTTAACTATACAATAAGATTGGTAGATACTTACAATCTAAATAAGTGTGTGTCACTAATAAAAAACATGACTATAATGTCAACAATCTCCCCCTTTGGCATTAGTGACAAAAACACTTATCAGTCAAAACTGAATTCAAATAGTTCAAGAACATCTTTTATTCATCACATTGTGTCTCAACTCAGTAGAGTAATATGTTTTTGGGATGTTTCAAAATTGCTTTTGTAAAAGATGTTTCTTTGAGTATCTATACATACATAATATGATAATGCTCCCCCATACATATATACAATATACTTTGCATCTTTTCACATATGATATACACATTTTCTCCCTTTTATGTATACTACATCTTATATTATATCTTCTCCTCTTTAGAATATACATCTTCTCTACAATATACATCTTTCCCCCTTTTTGATATTAATGCCAAGGATGTATGCTATATATTTATACAGTAATGCCAAAATGTGACAAGAAATCTTAATGTACCTTTAGGATTAGTGTCATTTTCTTGTCCCAATTTTCTTGCAACACCTTGCATGTGTGTAATGCAACTTGAACTTTTTCTAAAAGTTATATCATAGGATCTACAATTGAGAAGTTGACATGTATGAGTTTTTTAGTATGTGCAATATGTTTTTGCAATGCATCCATGTGTGAGAGAATCATGCCCTATATATTTATCAACGTGGCTCTTATTCCAGCTTCTTCTCTTAGCAATTCTACTTGCATGTCAATTAAGAATCTAATCTTTATGTAGTGGGTAGAGTTGTAACTTGAGTCAAGTTGCAACTGTTGTGCACTCGCTTTCAGATCTTCACCAATTTTTAAAAGATTTTCTTTAATTTCTTTGGTGAAATTAAAATATCATAGAGTTTACCAAATAATGTAGACACATTGTTGCAAGAGGTCTCTACTGAGCGTAGAACAATAGATAGATCTACTTAACGAATAAAAATATGCTAACCTACTAGTTCCAAAAATTTATTCTAAAACTTCTTCTTAGCTCTTTGCAACAGTTTCTCCTATGCATTCAAACCTTTGTTAAATTTCTAGACTACTACTAACTGAATCAAAATTGGTTGAAAAGTGTCGACCTCTGTGTTTAGTGCCTCTGTTAGGATATTCTTTGAAACTTCAATTACTTGAAATTATTTCTTTCTTTCTTCTCTAAGCCTTTTTTGCTTAGCTTTCTTCTAAAGTAGCTCTCCAAATATATGCATTTGATCAGGATTTAGATTGGAGATGTCCCATTTTGGAATAACAATATCTTCATCAAGATCAATTTCTTCTTCTTTGTCTTTTCCTTTACTCAAAAATTTTGTCCTTGATTGAGGCTTGGTCTCAACTATCCTTGCACTTATTATTTGCATGCTAGGAATGGAAACACTAGTAGAAATATTAGGACTATCTAAAAAAGTAGATACTACAATTATTGATGGAATAACTTGTATAACCAAAATTGATGTAGGAGGAAGTATTGTCTACTCAGTAGATGAAGTGCTTGTCACTTCTATCAATCAAGTACTAAGCTGAACAAGGGAAAAAACTGATTAAGTGCTTGTACTTATAATGTTTGTCACAATCAATTTTGTAGTGGCTCTCTCTAGGCTTGATAATTTCAATGTTTCACTTGGAAAATGAGGAGGTGAGGCTATGACCAATGTAGCAATTTTCTTTAGTTTGATCTCCTTAGTGTTCTAAACATCAAGTAGATCTTCCTCAGTAGCTTCTTCTCCCTATTCCTCTTCCTCATCATCTATGTTATCATAATGTGTAACTTCTTCATTATCAATTGCCTCATCTTTTTCATGTGCATCATAATCTTCATCCTTGTAACTAACATTAACAACAAAATCACTCTACTTGTGGAGAACATAAATGTTCTTGCATGTGTTGGTGACATTCCTTACCACATGTTCAATGACATTCATCAATATGAGACAAGTATTGAATCTCAAGGTAAGCTTTTCTTCATTCTTATTTAATGATTCTTTTACTTCCTTATCATTCAAACTTGGCATGAGTTGCCTTAGGGTGTGCTCATATATATCTTTAGCCATTTTCATAACATTCTCCCATCTTGGCTTGATCTTCTCCATTAGATCACTTAGAATCTATTGAACAAGCTAGTCTGGGGAATATTTCCACTTACCCATTTTAGACATTATCATGTCTTCTATTTGGTTTTGCTCCTCTCTAGTCCTAGTCTCATACTTTAGTGATCTAAAGTTTGTCATGCTAGCTCCTGAATCTATTTGCTTCAACCTTTCTTCAAAGGTGGGTGGAGGCCTTTTAAAGATCATATCTCCTCCTTCTTTGTCAAGTTTCATCCTAGATGACCTCTTTATGAACACATCAATAGATGGTTTGATAGGCTTGGTTATTATAACCTTACCTTTCTTCTTTACTTGTTTTTTTTCCTCTGATTTCTCTTCAGCTTCTACTTCATCATCCTCAATGTCATCTAGTTTGCCTTTAGTCAATAGAAGAGTGGAGCTAGTTTTTAATTTTGCAATTCTCTTCTTCCCTTTGTTGACTGCTTGAGGGAGTTTTATTTCAATTTCTATTCTAGCCCTTTATTCATCATAGGTGCCAAAGTATGTAGCTTTAGGGCCAATAGGCTCATTAATTAGTGCTTCAATAATGTCCTTGGTTTCATCAATGTTAACCTCATAACCTAGAGGCTTAACCCATACAATTCTCAGTCTAATTGCCTAAACCATGAAACAAACATCAACTTTATAATCATCAATGAGTTTCTTTTGTATCCTAAAACTATTATTCATCTTGTCCTTAAATCCATCAAAGTAATTATCCATAATACTCACATAGTTTTCTCCCATTTCAACTAAAGAATAGGTACAAACTTCCTCCATATGACTGTGCCTTTGGATGGGAAGAACTTTTTCACATAGAAAAATAAACAAGTTAATAGTGAACTTAACTTACAAGGATTTTTCTTTGAAGTTCTTATACTCTCCATATTCTTGTTGAACTAGTTCAATATCAATTCGGCAAGGTCAAGTGATATGTTATTTTTGACCACCTTGTATGTGAGATCCATTTCTTTGCATGACACACTGTTGTGTCTTCTCGAGCTATATATCTTGTGCATGATGACATATATCCCAAAATTTAGTTCCATACCTATAACATAGCTGATCTTCATTCCCCTTCCATCCCACTTGGTAAGGGTTTTCTTTTCAAGCTCGGTCCAACTTAGGGTTTTCATCATTTTTGCTTTTGCAAACATAGGAAGAATAGTGATCCTATGGATCATCTTCTTGGTTTTCAAAATAGGTTGTTCAAACCACATCTAACCATTATGCACATTATTAAGGATAAATCTTATCCACTTGATCTAAAAATCTAGTAACATATGTGGAATGTGAGTCAAACCCTTCACTTCAAGGTGCTGATGCTCTTGTTTTAACACACCATTTACATACAATTATTTCAAGGATTTAACCATTTCCAAAGTTCCAGTATCTTGAATAGCACACTAAAAATGTGAACAACTATCATTGATTAATAATACCTTTGGTGGAATTTGTGATTGAGCTCTACTCGGGTCTAGGGTTTCTACAATGGCTAAATTCATCTTAAAGTCTAGTGCCTTCCATTCCATGCCTCGAACTAACATATCATATCCTTTTTTTGGTTTTCTTTTGGTGGATGCCATTTCACTTAGTAATGTTTTTAAAGACATGGAAATCTCCAATATTGATTCACTCAGATTGCTTGGATGCTTAGAAACTGCTTTGAACAAATAGTTCTAAAAAAATTTGCAGTGACAAATGACTTTGATTTTTCCATTTTTTTATCAAAATTATCCTTTCAATCACCATAAATGCCTATTATAATTTTTCACTCAAATGACAAACAGGCTTCCACTTCGTTTGCATTAAATGCTCAAAGAGTCATTGATGACCCAGTTTCCATACAAAACTTAGTTACTCCCAACCTTGCTTTGTAGGGTCTTATGACCTAACCTCACTTGGTAAGGACTATAACATTGTTGATTTCTCAATGATCCCTTTGCATCTTTAATGTTGATATGGATCTTTCATTCTACTAAGCAGAACTGATGTAAGATATATTCTTCAGAATCCTAGTTCCAATTCTCCTTGAGATATCAAGTGGAATTTCTAGAGTCACCCAATTCTTGAGTGACATGTTCATTATTGCTTGGAATTGCATTCTTAGAAGAATTTGGAATCCATTGTTATCCTATTTTCTTCCTAATGTTATCAGCCTTGGCTTTCTTTTCATCTTTAATTCTTTGAATATTCATATAGTTCTTGGCAAGGTGACCAAGTTCTATATAGATAAAACATCTTCTGGTGGTGTCTCTTGTCCTCATGTGATATTTTACACAATTCATTCCAACGTGTCCAAATTCTCCATAGTAATGACATCTACACCAAGTGTTATTGTCCCAACCAAATATAGCTTTTACAATCTATTCAATTGGGTTCAATATCTTAGTTTTTCATTTTGAATATTTGTGTGGTTTTCCTTCAAACTTAGCTTTCTCTTCACATTCATTATCTCTATGACCATGCTGATTTCAATTGTAGCATTTTGCATTGAATTTAGCTTTCCCATTACTCCAACATTTTTTTGAAGTATAACCTATCTTACCACTATGATTGCCAGTAGGTCTTTGATTCTTTTGAACTCCTTGTTTGGATGATTCACCTTCTTCTATATATTCAATTCCTACTTTTCCCTTTTTCTATATTGGATTTTCTCATTCAATTGATTTATGTCTACTTGAGATTTCATTATCCTCTCATTGTTTTTCCTTTTAGTGTTTATATCATTCTACAATCTTTCATTCTCTAATCTTAGATTCATGATTTCTTATTTGCATTGGTGAGCTAATTAATGAAGTCTGCTTGCTCAAGGGATAGATGTTGAATTTCATTGTTCTTTCCTTCCATCTCTTCTTTTATCTTGTTTTTCTCTTCCATGACTTCACATAATCTTACTAACTAAATTTCTTGCTCTCTTCTTAGATTTCTTACTTCTTCTTGAAGTGTATTATTATTTTCTAGTAGTTCTTTTTTTTCTTCATTAGCTTCATCTAAATTTATTTTTTAATGAATGTCTTCAATTATTTCTTCAATGTAGAGTTCTTCATTCATATAAATTGTAGGATCTTTTCTTCTTTTCAAGGATTGAGAGAGTTTCTCCTTTTATTTCTTGAGTTTCGATATAGCCAATTTGATATCCAATTTCTCATTTTCAATATCCTTGTCAAGTCTAAATACCTCCATAGCCTCTGATCTTTGCTCAAGGTATTAGACTTCTTTCCTAAGAACCACAATGCTCTGATACCAATTGTTGGAAATATATGTGATAGGATAAATTATTGAGAGGAGAGGGGAGAATCAGTAACTTATAAAATGTTAATCCTTTATTGGCAATTAATCTTTCATGTGTATTTTGATCTAATTGCATGCATAAAAAATTGAAATCATTAAAACATTCATAACACTTTTGACATGCTGTATGGTGACCTAGAAACCTTCCAAATAAAAAGTAAAACTAGGGTGGGAATGATACCCACAAGCTTTAGTATTGTAGTATAAATTTGGCTTGTTAAGGCTTACAATGATCACATCTATTGATCTGCCCTGCTAAGTCCATGTTGCAAAAGAATTTACAACCATAAGTGAAGTATGCACTCAGTAAAGAGATTAACAAAAGACTGTTAAGTCTACCTTGTGAAATAATTTAACTGATCCACTTATTAGGATGAAACAGTAGCTGATCTCTGATCTACAACTTGGTTTTTTGATTGAGATTCCTTTGAGTGTAATGATCACCTTTTTGTGATAGATAAATCTTTGTTGCTCCTTATACTATTGTAGCCTTTGTAATTTACTCTACTACTCTTCTTTTCTATCTATGTTACATTCTTACTTCTTATTGGATGTGATAAATAAATTACATATATACCAATCTAATTTACAAATTAATAAAGTGGGCTACAATATAGGTTTACACAAAAATGCATAAAGTCATCCCAAACTATAGGAAATTGGGTTCTAAAGGCTAGCTCGATGATGTTTTGATACTCAACAACCATAATCAATGCTCGACATCATCATGGATTTGGTAGATGTAGAAACATGCTCCATATGGATCACTTCCAAGTACTCTAAAATTGATCTACACTAGCGACTTGGTGAATATTGTGAAACTCAACATATAAACTGAATCACTTGATTCATACTACATAGCTCAGTCAATGCTATCACTACAAGCTCAGTATAAACTGAATCACTTGGTTAACATTATGTAGCTTGATTAACACTTGATTCACATCACTATAACTACAAACTCAATAAGCACTATACAACTTGGTTTTCATTGAGAAACTCAGTAAACCTTATGAAGCTCAGTTTACAGTGCTAATTTCCATCATGGTAGAAACTACTTGATGTAAATTGAATACTATCCCTTAAACTTGGTAGCAACTATAGAACTTAGTAGAGACTAAAATACTTGGTTAACACTATTAATTGTACAATAAGCTTAGTATATACTTACAATATAAATAAGTTTGTGTCACTAATAACAAACATGATTGTAATGTCAATAGATGACACCTCCAACTACTAGTCTTTCATGGAAAACTTGTGATAAAGATGGTATATTCAACTATTAGACTACCATGAAAAACTTGTGATGAAGATGGTACCTTTAACTAATGGAATTTCATGTATACAAGTGACAAAGTGTTTTCAAGATATGGAATTAAGTGTATTTCATAGGATAATTATGGATGTATTTCCATGACCTTAAAATTTGGTTATGGTGGCATATTTAATCGACGTACTTCAGAGCCTTCACAAGAAGTCTTTCTCATTTCTTTAGAAGATTATTTAACTTATGGTTCAACCACAATAATCTCTCTCCTATATCCAAACCTTACATTGTATTGTTTCATTGCAATTAGGTCCTCCTTGTAATGGTTTCTATTTAGATGAAGAAAAAAATTCATGGAAAACTTGGGATGAAGATGACACCTGTAACTACTAGAATGTCATAAAAAACTTGTGATGAAGATGACACTTCCAACTACTAGTCTTTCAAAGAAAATTTGTGATGAAGATGGCACCTCCAACTGTTGGAGTTGATAATATCCAACTCCAAAGATGCCCAAGATTACCTACATGTGAAAACTTGTCAAAGGGAAGCCAAGGAGAGAAGAGCATGGAACTAGGGAAATACCCTAAATGGACATGAGAGAGAAAATATGCAAACACAAAAAAAAATATATTTACAATATGCAAGAAGTGATGCGATGTTGTGATAATGCAAGGAGGGAACCTGAATATAAAGAGCTCCAAGAATCTCATAGAACAAGCTAGAAGATGCTAGGAGATAAGTGTGACAACTAAGCATACATCCACATGAGGTGGAAAGTCCTCGAAGAAGGTGAGAGGATAAGTATGACTTAGAGAGAACAAACTCCCATATTTTCAACAAATTATAACAAACTCCTAGGCTACAACTAATAAATAAAATGCATTTACCTAAGTAAGCTTAAGTAATAGAATAAATAATAAATAAATAATTATTTACTCTAACACCCCCCTTAAGTGAAACTTATGAAAATGCCTTCAGCTCACAAAACTAAGAAATGCAGAATGGGTCCCAGAAAAAAGGCCATGTTAGGTACCCATGACAATGCAACAAAATGCAACCTCTGAAAATGGGGAAAGAGAGAAAACCACATGGGAAAAACCCTCCCCCAAAAAGAGGTGAGAAACTAGTGAAGAACTGAAGAAGCCTCCAACAAGGGAAATGTTGCCTAAAACAAGAATAAGAAGTGATCATGAAGAGCATCATTGAAGCTTGAAGAAGCCATAAAAACTCTACATTTAGAAAGAAAACTATTGATTTGGAAAACCTCCATGGAAGAAGAAGGCACAAACTGAGGTTGTCTATATGGTAGATCATCCATCTCACTGAAATGCATAGGTAGCCAGCCACTGCAATCACCTTGTATATAGGATCAACCACTGAATACATAGCTCACACTATCGAACCATCAAACTATAGATGCATTTGAACAATAGCATAACCCCCCCTTAATACAGATGGGGTGAGCTAATAGACAACTAAGAAGGTGGGCCAAAGTCTCTTGCAAATGAACCAAGAATGACGAGAGAGGGAAAGAGGTACAAAGAACCATAAAGACATGGTCAAACTGACTCTGCATGGGGCTAATGTCATTGAAGGGACACTCACTTCACAAAGGGATAATGCCTAAAATAAGAAACAACTATCCCCTCATGGTGCTTTATAAAAATAGTGCAAGTACAACTGTCTTAAAATAATGTTCATGACCCCCAAAATGCAAGAGTGACACTTTATCTCTATGTGATATATAAAAGTGCTTCAAAATGATAGTTACAATGATCAAAACAAGGAAAAAGTTGACACAAAAGAAACCATGCCAAGAAAATGATCCTCAAACCTAAAACACTCAAGATATCTACCATATAAAAAAAATGCCAAAAATATGATAGAAAGAGCATGGGCCAAAATCTAACGAAAAGGACTACATTTTTGAAAAGCTAACAAAATCAACTTTCCAAAAATATAAAGTTTTCAAAAAACTAACATGGGACGTAAAAGATATACAAGCCAGAGTAAAAAACATAACTTCAGATTTCAACTAAAAAAAAGGCAATAAAAATGCATCAAAACCTAAAAATACCTAAACTAATGTCATCGTCTTAGAACTAGCTTTTTGGTGCTTCTTTTAGATTGGAAAAATACCTCCGTATGCTCAAGTTATGGCCAAAAAACCACAAGTAGGTCAAAAATGACCTTAAAGGAGAGGTAGAAAGGTGCTAATGTAGTGCTGACATCATGCTGAAGTCAGCATTTCACTGTCTTAAATTTGATAGCCTATGACCTGTCAAGGAAAAAAAAGAAGCCACATGGCAGTGCCATGTGGATGCCATGTGGTAGGTGAGTGACATGGCAGGGGCCACGTGGAAAAGTGCCACATGGCACCCCTACCAGGTGTCAACTGCAGAATGAGCAGAAGTATACCCATGTAGTAGTTGATGCGGAAAACAACTATACTGGGTGCTAACTGGGAGTCAATGCTAGTGCTAACATGTTCCTGGGCTATGCAAAAGCTAAGGAGTGGAGCAACCAGAGTGAAGGTGGTGGGATCTAGATGAGTGGCTCTGACAAATGGAGGAGACTAAGAAAGGTAGTGGCACTGCTTGGCTGTGGTGGCCTGGTGGCACTGGCCGAGCTTGAGCTACCCTACAACAGTATGGCTAGTTGCTATGGTCAACGAGTAGCACCCGGGTGGCATGGTGGCAACCGTGGGGTGGCACTACGGTGGCTCCTATTTTTAAAATAAAAAATTTTCTGCCAAAATTCTGTATAGTTCATACGACAACCCTGCAAGCAAAATATATTTTGCCTCTTAGAGCTCTATCTTCAAAAATGAAAATTTTTATATGAATCTTGACTGCAAATGGCCTTTCGGATCCAATGGCAACATCTTTTTAGGCCCAAAGTGCTCCAAAAAAACTTTGTTCCCCTAATTTGAAGAAAAATGCACAAAAAAATTAGGGTTTGTGACTTCAAATCATGGCTTCAAAAAATTTTCAACCATGCAGTAGCAGGAAGGCTCTGATACCATTTGGAGTTGATGAAATCTAACTCTGAAGACACCCAAGATCACCTGCATGTGAAAACCTATCAATGGGAAGCCAAAGAGAGAAGAGCGTGGAGCTAGGGAAAAACCCTAAATGGACATGAGAGAGAAAATATGCAAAAAAAAAAAAAATGTATTTACAATATGCAAGAAGTGATGTGATGTTGTGATAATACAATGAGGGAGCCTGAATATAAAGAGCTCTATGAATCTCCTAGAACAAGCTAGAAGACGCTAGGAGATAAGTGTGACAACTAAGCATACATCCACATGAGGTGGAAAGTCCTCGAACAAGGTGAGAGAATAAGTATGACTTAGAGAGAAAAAACTCCCATATTTTCAACAACTTACAAAAAACTCCTAGGCTACAACTAATAAATAAAATGCATTTACCTAAGTAAGCTTAAGTAAATAGAATAAATAATAAATAATAAATTATTTACTCTAACACCAACTACTAATCTTTCATGGAAAACTTGTAATGAAGATGACACCTCCAACTACTAGACTATCATGGTAGAATTTTGATGAAGATGGAATTTGTAACCACTAGAATATCATGGAAAACTTATGATGGAGATGAAACTTGCAACTACTCAAGTGTCATGGAGAACTTGTGATGAATATGACACCTACAACTAATACATTGTCATGGAAAGTTTGTGATGAACATGACACTTCTAAACACTAGAATTTCATGGAATATTTTAATCTCTCTTATTTCAAAGGGGAGGGGGTAGGGGGTTAGAGAGAGAGAGAGAGAGAGAGAGAGAGAGAGAGAGAGAGAGAGAGAGAGATGAATTGGGGCACCTCCAAAATTATATTTATACATTCATCAAATAGCTTATAAATATGTTTCATTGTTTCAAGATCTACACTAAATTGGTAAGATGATATCGAGCATACATTTTTCTTTCATCTCGGCAAGAAATCCAATAACTTTTCTATCCTTTTGAGAAGAATATTGTTGTAGGATTCTTTTTCTGTCATGGTGATGTACCCTTGGCTTGATTTCAAACCCTTAGATTCCTACTATTCTTTACATACACACAAAAAATTATCACTAAATTTTTCTACTTGATAAGAATGAAAGATAAAATTGAGTAAAATGAATCAACATACCTCAAAGCCTTCACAATAATTCTTCACCCTTTCCTCAGAATATTATTTAATTTCTAATTCAACCACAAGATTCTTTCTCCTATATTCCTAGATTACATTTTATTTTTGTATTATAATTAGTTCTTCCCTATAAGGGTCACCATTTTGATAAACAAAAAATTGAATGATGACAAGATCCATAGTCTGAGTTCTAGAATCTAAAATTTCCTTAGTAGAATTGGAATTTGAAACTTTGTATAAACTTCACTACACATCATCCCTCCACCACATTATTTCTTTGTATAAAACCCATTGTGAATCATTTGTTCAATGATTTATTTGATGAAATCAATTCATTTTTAGGTAGTTTTTCATTAATTAGGCCTATAACACCTTAGAATAATTGACAATAATTTTACATACACATTACACAATTATGTTATGTCTAGTAAACTTATACTAGACATAACATGATCACATTATGTCTAGTATAGTCACACACTAGACATAATGTGATCATGTTATGTCTGGTATGATAATTTAGTCATACAATGAATAATGAAATTGTACTTTGTTACCAAAACAATGTGATCACATTGAGGCTTTGTAATAGTCTTGTTTAACTACCCATAGGCTTGTGTTGATGTTTTCCCTCCATTTTTTTGTTAATTTAGATGCTTTTTCATCTTCTAAGATCAATTCTTGTCTTTGACTTCATCAAGTTTACAAATGGTGAAGTAGGCATTGCTAAAATTATCATCATAATTTCACATGCTTTCCTACTTTTCTAACCATATAAGTTTTTTTAATTTTTTGGCAACATTAGCATTATGATGCAATGCAAGGCACAAGAATCCCCAAAGGAAATGTCCTAGCCTCCAGCAATATAACCACATAGTGGAAACACAATAAAGATGCATGATTTGATATCAAATTGCAACTCTTTATTCATAAAATAACGATTACATGAAATGTGTCAAGTTGTAAGACCTTCTTGGTTACGGTGAAACACAAAGCAATTGCAATAATAGTTCTGGAAAATCCCTCAAGATCCAATCCAAACCCTAGCTAGTCCAAATCCACACTCTAGTAGAAACCTCCAAGATCTCAACTTGTTCTTGCAAGCCACAAAGCAATCTCCTTGTTTCTAAACTGCAACCACTAGCTCTTCTCCAACTTTATCTAAGATCCAAGTGTAAACTGCCTCACATTCGGTGCTCTATCCACACAATCACAACTCCACCACAATCCTGCTATAAATTGCCTCACATTTGGCACTCTATCCATAGACTCAGAAATTTTTTCTCCTCGCTTCCTCCTCTCTAGGCTTCTACTAAGAAGAGATCACACCTTCAATCTTGATTAGAAATGCTCATATACATTGCTTAAATAAGCACTTACCACCCAAGATGTTACTAACATGACCAATGTATGATAAAAGGTAAATGCAACTACCTTTCAACAAATATTTAATTCCCACCCAAATACAACTAAGCAAACAACACGTGGCCCAACAAATATTAAATACATGATTTAATAAAATATCCACAAACTTCTAGAATTCCACCTACACACCTCGATAAATGGAATGAAAACCATTTTTATTTAATTTTCTATTTATGCCACATATGCACCTCAAAAATAGAAATTTCTTTTTTTCCCTCTTTTTCCCTTCAGGTAGACAAAAAAAATGTGTCCCACACTTTGATGCCAAAAGAAAGACCTACAACCATCTCATCTTCACTAAAGGTTTCCACCTCAATAGGGACAAGAAAACCAATTTGCACTTCATCCACATCTATATCCATATGTTAAACACTAGAATCTCAACCATCCAACCAGTATGCTCACTCCTAGGAATAAACTGAACATAATGCTTCAACAAAAAACCCTCATTCACATTAGCAACTAGTGAATCCACACCATTAGTAACAAACTCCATATCAGTAACAATATGTAGATCTCCATCAACACATTCCAAACTTTCATTACCAACAATCTCATTACTCACAATAGGATGCTTTGCAACATACAAGTCACCATCAACAGCAACCGCATCATCCATTACCAAGTGCTCTACAATTTCCATGTCAGACTCAACTAATTGATCATTAAAATCAACCTCTTTCCTAGCATCAACAAGGTTAGGAATATCTTCAACAACAACCTCCAGTTGCTTTGTAGGTCCTATATTAGGCTTCACAAATTGATTAGCAAAACCAACCTCTTCCACCTTGACCTTGTGATGCCATATTCTCTATCAAACAAGTCTCTTAACTAGCCAAACAACTCTCTTCTAGATCAGTAGACTCTAGCTCCACAAATAGCTACAAATTCCTTCCTCACCCCATCCTTAACTCAATTAGCCAAGCTAGCTTCAAATAAAGTAGACATCTTAAAAAAATTCTTCTTCACTACATCATAGAGATTCATAGTCATCTTAGGGTCTAATCCTCTCAGAGCCATCTCCAAATATCTTCATAAACCCTCTACAACAAATCCTTCCCACACTACTTGTGACAACCTTGAATTGCTTGCAAGTTAGATTGCAACCTGCCACCTCACATGAACAATCAGGAAAAAAAATCACAAGTCTAGGAACATAGATCTACAATCCACAAACTCTCTATGATCATGCCTTAACAAGTTTAGTATTCCATCTCCACATCCATCAATCAATCTGCATGTCCTCCCAAGGTCCTAGTACAAACTGCCAAACTTTGGTGATCTATCTACACACTTAGGAACAAGTATGCTCTGATACCATCTAACGCAGTGCAAGGTAGGAGAATCCCCAAAGGAGATGTCCTATCCCCCATCTATATAACTACACAGTGGAAACATAATAACAATGCACGACCTGATATAAAATCGCAACTCTTTATTCATAAAATAAATGTTACATGAAATGTGTTAGGCTATAAAGCCTTCTCAATTATGGCCAAATACAAAGCAATTACAATAACAGTTCTGCAAGATCCCTCAAGATCTAATCCAAACCCTAGCTAATCCAAATCCACACTCTAGTAGAAACCTCCAAGTTCTCAACTTGTGCTTGCAAGCCACCAAGCTATCTCCTTGTTTCTAAATCATAGCCACTAGCTCTTCTCCAACTTTATCCAAGATCCAAGTGTAAACTACCTCACATTCGATGCTTTGTCCACACACTAACGACTCCATCACAATCTTACTATAAACTACCTCACATTCGGTGCCTTTTCCATAGACTTAGGAAAACTCACTCCTCACTTCCTCCTCTCTAAGCTTCTACTAAGAAGAGATGACACCTTCAAGCTTGATTAGAAATGTTCATATGCCTTGCTTAAGTAGGCACTTACTGATGTAGGAGCATCCAGAGGTATAGGGGCAATCCTGTGTCAACCAAAAAATGTACTTAGACTTAGTTTTTGTTTCATGTGTTTTCATTTCTGGATACCCATTTGGGTCAAATAAAGGTTCCAACTCTCACAATTCCACTATTAGTGTTCTAGGATAGAGTATTTGAACACCTTGGGATACGTGTAAATGCCAAAAAATAGGAGTATGTAATTGAGCCATCATTTTGGTGAAATAGAAGGTGTAAATTGGTTAGAAGATTATAATTTTAATTTAGAGCATTCCAGAAAAAGAATCGTCGAAAGGCCCCACAGTTTGAAAGTTATTACAATTTTCAGTTTTTGGAGACCTCTTAAGAATGCTTCAAAGTCAGTTTAGGGGCATTAAATGACCTCAAACAGGGCTAAAAAATGGGGGACAATCAAAGCTTGTCCATAGGGCTATAGATCACTTCGAGAGCTTTAGGAAAATGTAAACGGTTTGTCAATCGGAGCTACGGTTCAAAAGTTATGTCTCCCGAAAGTTCGGTTACCATTTCTAGATTCTTCTAATTTTGTGCCAACTTCTAATGTGACTTCTAGCGCCTTCTATTTGGTCCATGGATACCAACTAGCACTTTCTAGAATTTATTCCTAATCCTTAACCCTCTGGGGTCTATTTAAGAACATTTTTGGCATTGTAAAAGGCAATTCGGAGTGGAGTTTGAGAGGAGGTATTAAAAGGAGAAATTATCTCTAGACTTATACTATTGTAAGCCCTTAGGGCATGTTTTGAAGTCTATTTTCTATGTACTAAATGTAATAGCATATTTACAGAGTTAATACAATTTTCCCTTCACTGTTGTGTCCATTTTGTGCTTGGGTCGTGTCTCCATCACTTACCACCCAAGATGTTACCAACACAACCAATGTGAGATAAAAGGTAAATGCAACTACCTTTCAACAAATATTCAATTCCCATCGAAATAAAACTATGCAAACAACACGTGGCCCAACAAATATTAAATGCATGATTCAATAAAATATCCACAAACTTCTAGAATTCCACCTACACACCTTGATAAATGGAATGACAACCATTTTAATTTAATTTTCTATTTACACCACCTATGCACCTCGAAAATAGAAATTCTTTTTCTTCCTCCTTTTCCATTTTTTATTTTTTAAATTATTTTTCCTCTAATTTTCTTCACTTTCTCTCTCCTCTAGTTTTTTTTTTTTGTTTTTAAATAAATTTTCCCATGCAAGATGCTCCTGCATAGCATTATGAAGTTGATTTTTCTATATTAGTGTCTTGATAGTCCTCTCAAACATATGTGTACCTATTTTTAATAAAATTTGACCTACTTAACCAAATGGAAGATAAATTAAATATCAATCTTCTACATTTGTATCTATTACCTTTTAAAAAATAGTGTTCATTTTAGATTATTTTGATACAAATTATGCCTAGCACACAAAGAGCTGCCAATTTTTTAGGATGGATTCACTTCAAAAAATAATAGAAATAAAAATAATCTTCACAAAATTATAAAAAAATACACAACTTCTAGATCTCACTATTACCTATCATCTTATCAAAGGGTTTTTGAAAGTATTAAATTCTACTCTCTCTTTTTTTAAGCACATGGAAATGGTTATGTTATATATTTTAGAAAAAGATAGGAATATTTGTGTTTTCCCATAACGTTTTAGCCTCTTAATCATATCTATTTATTTTATAACATTTATTAGTTTAGAAACTATATCCAAAGTCTTAGCCTAAATTTTCACCTGCCTAAAATCTTGGTAGACTCTATGAAAATTAGGAGAAAATTGTGTTTGTCCTTGCTTAGAATTTTGGGGTTTATGTAACCCTCATAGAAAAACCCTAATGGAAAAATATTTTCTTTTAAAAGTCAACTAAGTCCATTTGAAAATCAATTTGCAATTCAAAAGAGGATATATGAAAATCATTTTATGTTATATCTTGATATCCCTAAGTTATGAGCTAGTACTAATCATATATTTCATGATTTCTTATGTCTTTTAAGTCGTGATGTTACAAAGTCTCTATGATTGAAACATCTCTCCACTTTACTCACTAGCCATTTCTATGGTTATAAACAAGTGAAATGGTCTATGCTAAGCTCAGTGTGACTTCATAGTAGTTAATGATAACTTCAGGGCTAGAAGTGTTAATGAGTGAAAGAAGGAAGAGCACATGATCACAAGTTATTTTGGACTTGAAGGAATTCAAGTGGTAATGTTGTGATATTTAATAGAAAAGGTTAATTTCAAGTGACCATTGTATGGTCATAGGTCATAAAGAATTAAGGATATCTTAAGTTATGACCATGCAAGTAGGAGAAAATATTTAGCAAAGGTGTCAACACAACATTATGGGGATCAGATAAAATGTGAAGATTAAGTTGTGAGGATACAAAAGGGCATGATGGTTAAGAGTTAATAGTAAGTGCAAGTTCACAAGTAATTTAAAGAAACCTCAAGTTAATGGATCAATGCTATGAAACCTTATGATCACACCTTCACTGGGTAACTTGTTGATTTAAGGGTTAAGTAAAATGAAGTTACAAAGGAGTGAACAAATGCATTCACAACATTGTAGATCTAACTTAACAGTTAGAAAGATAAGATGTGAGGTTGGGAAACATTAAAAGTTAACCATATTCATGAGGTCACAACTAGAATCAAGAAGAACATAGAAGTTGCGGCGAAGAAGTGATGTGTTGGTCTTCACATCATCACAACTATCAATTTTAAGGCATGAAATTAGTTTAAACAACCATGTCTAAGGTGGATGTACAAAGATATCAAAAGCATAAATTTTGCCAAGTTTTCAAGAATTGATAGGTTTATAGTGTGCTATCTTAAATTCCATTAACGCCACAATCATAATATAGAAAGAAATGAAGTCTAAAAGACATGGAAATTTTAATTACCATTTTCATAATTGATTATGTCTTCACAACAAATTTTGAGTGTTAGAGTGATTTCTAGTGTTTTTTTAGCATTTATTATATAGAGTTGAAAATTTTTCTTGAATAAATTGCTTGAAGAGGAGGAGAAATAAGTGCACAAGTAGTGATTTAAGACTTAGCTAAATAGCCAAAATTTCCAAGCATGCTTGTAGAAGAATGGATACATGTCTTACCTAGTTCATCCAACACCCAAAATGCAAATGACTACACTTTCAAAGACCCATATGTACTTTGTAGAGATGTAGAGGTTCTCGAAAGAAATAGATATAAGTTATTCTGCTATTTCTTTAAGAATAGAACAACAAAGGTTCTAGTTTGTAACCCTTGGGTAAGTTAATTATGTCATAAGTATTTGTAGATGTGAACCTAGTGAAAGAATTAATCAAGTGCTACAATCCTACTAATAAGTCATTCCACAGAAAGGATAGAAGCATTTTCCTATCCTTGGATAAAGAAACATTCATAGAAGCATTCAACTTGGGAGGACCAATGTCACTTTCAATTAAGATAAATAAATTGAATGAAAATTTCAAGAATCATAAGAAATTATACATGGGTAGCGTGATTACTAGACACATTCCTTTGTCAAAGAAGGACATTGGAGACATTCCAAAGAAGAAAGAGGTTGAAAATATTATGCCCCTTGAATTTTTCCAAAGATATTTTTTGAATATTGTATTTGGAATCAAGAAAACCTTAGGTTTAGATGGAACCATGAATGCTCTGGGAGCACATTATATCATAGATTTGAATATCCAAGACCCAATCATAATGTTGGGTATGATTTTGTCGAGTATATTGTTGATATAATCCATAAGGAGATTACTATTTCTCAACAAGGACAATTGGAGAATTTTAAATTCCATCACTACTCCCTCACCATGCAAATGATTCTATTCAAGAATGTTGATGTATTTGATCAGAGCTTCTTCAAGTCTACATAAGAATGGGGAGAAAGGTTACTAGTACAAAGATTGACATGGATATGGAAGATGTTCTACCCATATTCTAATGTCATTTCTTTTTATAATTATTATTTTTATCCAGTTTTGAAAATGATACGGTTATTAATTGAAAGAATCCCTAGGAGTGTCAAAAAGGTTGTTAAATCTAAAATATGCTTTGATGCTGGAAAGAAATTAACACATGATTGGGGAAAAATTTTCTTGTTTAAATAATATACTATTATAATGGTTTTTGGATGCCCTTAGCCACCTCATATTTTACTCATGTACTTGAGAGACTAGGGTTTATAGAAGTATTTTGGAAATTGATTTCTTTGAATAAAGAATACTTGGGCAAAGGTGTCAAGAGAGTAACTCTTTTGTGTATATGTACTAAGGTGGGAGACTTTGAAATAGGCAAAAAATCCATTGAGGAAACCAATGCACTTTAAAGAAATTATAAACTATCAACTGGGTCAGCTAGAACTTATGACCCATTCAATGTAGTCAGACATGCCCTGAAGAACATGAGAGGGTACAATTTTCCTTCCATAAAACCTATGTCTAAAGAAGATTTCATTTCATATAGGTTGAGTGAAGATGTCTATAGGGAAAGGATGATAAATTATAGGGACATTGTTAGTTTTGAATAGGAGATAAGAAAAGAATATCCATCTTTCAAGGGATTCTATCTCGAGGAAGACTACTAGTCCAAATTGAATAAATGTGTGGAGAATTTTGATGAATTAGCATCACAAGTCCTAGAGGAAATTAGAAGGAAAATTGACCCTAAATATTTATATAATGAGATTATTATTGAGGTCACCGATTATGAAGATCAACTTGAAGAGGATACTCCTCAAATTTTTGAATGGACTGAAAAAACAAATAAAAGACAAAAGATGATGGAAGTGCAAAAAAAAGATTTAGAAGATGAGAAGAGAGAAAAGAAACTACAATTGGAAGATCAAATGATTGATGATAGAATCATTGAAACTTGTGAATTTATGAATGATGATAACTTTATCAAATCTAATGAATTTAAAACTTTCTTGTTCAAAATGAAGTAGAACGAATTAGCTCTACAAATGAAGCTAGGTGATCCTGATGAAGTGATTGTTTGATTAGTGCAAAAACTATAAGGATATGATCTTGCCAGTGAATCCCTCACTTTTGAAGAAGAAAGAGACTTGGTGACAATGAGTGGTATGATTGTTTTCCCTAGATGGGATATCAGATCATATCTTCTACTTGACCAAATGAGAAGACAAGAGAGGTCAATTTTGTTTGAAGATGAAAATCAATATGGAGAGTTAAGAGGGTTAGGATATAATATAGATGCTCAAAAAATGACAATATGGAGTTTAGCTCTAGAGCAAGAAAAGCCTACCTTAATGGAGATCAAAGAATCCCCTAGTGGGGATGTTATCTTTTGGAATGTACACTCTGCTTCCAATGATCAAATATATGGGATGTATACTTAAGTAGCATTAATGTGAAAGAAAAAAATGGATACTCTGAAGGCTCAGCTGGAAGAGCTTAAGAAAGATTCATTAAAACTAGAAGGATCTATGAAGAAGACATTATAAAAATATATGTCTCAGAATAGAAGACTATCAAGCTAGAAATGGAGGTAGCATCATTGAAGAAAAGTGTTAGAACTGTACTACAGAGACCCATGACAAAGGTGTATAGACAAAAGTAAAAGCACATGAAACAGGTGAGGCATCAGGCCATGCAATGGAGATTGATGAGGGAGATTTGGAAGTAAGAAAGGATATAAAAATCAAAACAATGAAAAATTTGATGATTTACAAGATAAATGCACCGAAGGCAATATCTCAAAATGTGCACAATAGTTATCTTGCATTGTAGGGAGTAGAGTATGAGAATTTAGAGGCTATTGCTCTATTATGTCCACTTTTAACTACATGAGGGACATATACTCCAATTTTTGATAATTTGGTTTGCCAAAGATTACCATTGTAAACACTAGAAAAATTATCAATACAGTAAAGGGTCTGAATTGTTTTTTGGTGGCAAAATGTAGCTAATATAAAATCAGATGAAGTCAATTGTTGGAGGTACACCTAGATTGGTGCTTATAATTTTGGATAATGATGGAAAGATGAAAGATTGGGTAGAATGGTCATCTTATTTTGATGATGTTCTTGATCATCTCAAGTTTTTAGCTTACTGCAACAATGAGACAAGTGTTACAAAAATTTATGATATGGTTGATATGCTTTACAAGATAGAGGCAGAGATGTCTAAAGAAACTACTAAGCTCAAGGCAATGATACATTCCAAGTGGACCAAATACTTAGATGATTTGGATGTAGTTAGAAATGCCACCTGGTAGGATGTAGATACAAATATTGCTATATGGGAAGTCATTGTAGACATAAAAGCCCTACCACCTGGTGGTAGTGACTAATATAATATAAGGTGCAATTAGGATGTAGTTAAAGGTATAAAGAATAGAGAAAAGGTATGGATGGTGATAGGAGTTGAAGATAAACTAAATTTACTAAAGAGATACTTGTTGATATTCTCACCTGCTAGTTTTGCAACTTCATTCAAAGTTTTGATCCAAGTACACAGAATATCTTGTATTGTAAAAAAATGAAAAATATCTTTGCATTTTCTTTCCTATTGAATTTTGACTAGTTTCCTCCCATCTAAAGCTTGTTACAACTCTTCCTATAAAAGGATTTCCAAAATATGGAGTTGAGGTTTGAAGTATGTGCAATTTTTAGTCTTATGTTATTTTTGTATTTGTTCTAGTTAGTTTTTGTGTGAATTTTGTGATGTATTCATCTTTGCAAATTTGAGAATACATTGAGAATTAAAGGATTATGTTGTCTAGTCTTGAGATATTATAAGTTGCATCATTGTTGCATGATTTTCAATGAGAATTAATACAAAAGAAATGTTTTTCCATATCTATTTTCTCTAAATTTTGTCTTTGTTGTTATGTGTTGGTTTTGTTGGGATTGTATGGGCAAGGTTTATACAATTTAATGCAACTAGGATATGTTTTATATGAATTTTTTATTTCTTTTATTCAACTAATTAAGTAAATCCTTCAATAAATTGGTAGGATTTCCAGTCATATAAGAAGGATATTCATAAGAATGTGGTTTAGGGTTAATGGTCGATATAGTTCATTGTAATGCAATTAATTAGGTTAGAATTCATTGGGTAGACTCTAAGGACCAATGGATAGGGCACTAATCATACATTCAATTGCATGTTGAAGAGATCATGAGGTTGAATGAAGCATACAATTAAAATCAAATCAATGTTAACTTTGTTTTATGAAGAATTTAATTACTTGTGAGCACTTGTTTGCAATAGTTCTCTGTGTGTCAATATAGTTAGTTATTGTAACCAATAATTACTTGTAAAATCAAGAAGAATTGTGACCATTATCTATTTTAGAGGATAAATAAGAAGAAAGAGTATTAGTAAATGATTAAAGTATGAAGAAAATATCAAGTATCCAACCATTTCATCCCTCAAGTGTACCCGTCTTGGTCCTGTATAGCCAATAGTAGATAATCCCAAAGATTCTATTGAAGTTGGTCTAGATGTGAAGAAATTCATGTTGATCATAGGAAGTATCTTGCTCTTAGGCTTTAATTTGTCTTTTGAACCCTCATATCATGTATTTTTGTTGCCTGACAGTTTTAAAACACCAACACAAAGTACAATAATTTTTGATTTTTACATATTTTCTCATCTTGAGTGCATGACCCTCAAATGGGTCTTCCAAGATCAGGTGTCCACTTATGCCTCACTTTTTGCACACTATCTTGGTACACATACCCATAAAGGAAATAAGTTTTCCTTGGTTGTAATCATCAATGAGATAATTTTATGATATGTGAACT